>APFE030432842.1:0-28820 GCA_000404065.3 Pinus taeda | reverse complement strand
CCATGAAACCTTATTCGAGTAACCAGTCCAATTACTTGTGTAAAAAATGAGTCTAATGTCTCAGACTCCTTCATGCATATTGTCTCAAAAATCCTTCTCAACATTTATAGTTTTTCTACCTTCACCTTTGGCATTCCTTCATATGTTGTCTGGTGAATATCCCATGATTGCTTAGACTTTGTTGCTATTGAAATCCTTGCAAAAATGATTTCATGAAGAGGGATTTAGAGTCCTTCTTCCTATTGTCTCTCAACATATCTTTTTCTACTTGTGTCAATGCATTGTATGTTGCTGGATTTGTTGGTTCTTGGAACCCAATCTCCACCAAATCCGACATGTATTGAGAAGAAAATAAGGCCTTCATTGTAATTTCCCAATAATAATAGTTATCATTATTAAATTGAAGTATTTTAGGATTTGTCAAGCTTGTTCTTGAAGCTGGCATTTTTCACTGATTAAAAATTTCACTCTTTTTTGATAAATCTATCTTCAAACAACCTTTTATTCGTGATAAATCTTTGCAGTAAAAAGCTATTATGTTTCTTCTTTAACCCACTCTGATACCACTTGGAAGTTGAGGCAGCCTATGATAACACTGCGCAAGGCTAAAGGTAACACACATTTAATTGATAGTAAAACAGAGTTCTGAAACTCAGAAAATAACACCCAAGAAAAAACAATGTAAAACAGGGAATGGTGCAGTAAAAACTAAAATTAAAATTCTAGGTGGAGTGTGCAAGCAATATGGTTAATATTATATTTTATGAAGGCGAAAAAAACATTTGCAAATAAAAAACAGCAGACTCCAACTCGATATACCACGATAAACTTATGTTTTGGCTGAAATTTTCTCCTCCTCCTTGGTATTTGTACAGTAACAGTCTGTAACATACAATAAATTATTGTTTTCACGCGCCCAATGGAATTTCCTCCATGATTCTTGCTCCAACTGTCTCGAATTCACCCGCAAAAGACTCATAACTAAAACTATGCAACCCCCAAAACTAATATTAATTGTTTGATGTGTCAGTATGCTTGGGGAATTTGTACATTGATTCAATATTTCAATTACATTCCTGTCCTTGAGGCCGAATCCAAAAACTTGCACTCTGCAAGAAATATGCTTATCCAATTTTATTTTTACTCCTGTTATGGTTGCATTATGAGGCATTAAAATATGGTAGGTATGATTACTTACAACAATGTTTGCAATGAGATTGGGAAAGATTTTTTTTACAGCAATGTTTGCAATGAGATTGGGAAATATGTTTTTTAACTTAAAAGCACAACTGGATGATACTCACTATGTTATTTGGTCATACTTATAATTTTTAATTGTAATTATAGATTTTGGAATATTTTGGAAATTTAATAGACAAATTTAAGTCTATATTTTATCTATATTTTTATATGGAAATAAATTCTAGTAGATCTTTCTAAAATTGCTATAATTGTGAACCTATGTACTTCAACTAGTGCTAAACAATCATATTCCATTTTGATACATATTGGATATTATAGAAGGTTTATCCACAACTACGCATCCATCAAAGAGCCCGTTGAGTAGTTGTTTGCTTTTCCATGTCAAAATTGTCTCTTATGTATAAAACACATAATTTTTTAGAAAAAAGGTGTTGCTCACTCGTCCTTAATTGTCTCTTTGCTAGCATCTACCAGAATAATAGTATATTGGCCTAACATGCACCAATGGTATGCGTTACATCGAATTCATAAATTCAACTCCAGTTTCCTTTAGCAATATAATGTCTATGTCATGCTTCTTAAACAAGAGCTTTAATTTATTGCCATTGAGGAACATTTTTCCAACATCCTAGCCCCTCATATGATCCTTTACATGATAAAAGAACCTTGTTAAATTGGACAGTGTAGCCACATCCAAGATGGTAGTTACTATACCACATACCATAGATCTTAATTGACCACCAAATATCTTCGTTCTCAATCAATCAACCTACCTATTAATTTCCACCTCACAATTTATGCAGGTTCATGTATAACAACTATTCATAGCCCATTTCTCGATTGCCTAGTTGTTAGATCTAATTGTAACGACCCCGGGTTGATTTTCCATTTAAATAAAATAAGACCAAGGTCATGGGACACGTATTACAAGTTGAATGGAGGGAAAAACATTGTAGTGAGCATCACTTGTGTTTAATTAATGGTTATGGACATTAGAAAAGGCATTGACAAAGGAAAACAGGTAATAAATGGAAATTTAATATAAGAAATAAAGGAAAATAGGAGAAAAGGAAGATGAAGGGACACAAATATGCATGCAAGGGAGATTAGAGAGAAAATAAGGAAAATGAAGAAAAAAGGAAAAACGAAAGGAAGAGACTACACATCAATAATAAAGAGGCATCAGAGAAATAGTTCACAACTTTTGTCAGTTCTAGATTTAATCACTTTCAAAAATAGAGCTCTAACAGAAGAGAAGGGAAGCACTTGGACACAAGCAAGAAAAAGGACAAGAAAAGGAAAGCAAGGGAGCACAAGGAAAAAGTTGGAGAAATGGCTATAGCAAGAGGAAATTGTAGGTAATAGGTTTCATGTGTGATTTCATTACTAATATTAGGATGCATGGTACATGCATTTGGTTATTTGGTTGCCTTGTTGTTAGGGCATATTATTAAGATGGGAGAGTAGAAACATTTTAACACACAAAATTGTTGAGAGTTCCACATTAACTAAATAATGTTACAAATATAAATACAATGAGCCTTGTCTCAAGATAGGAAAACTAACTTGGACACTCAATCCTTCTATTGAGATAATATCTCAACCACACACCAATATAGAAAGATAACTAGTTGAAGAGAATCTTTCAAACCAACTAGGCCTCAACAACCTCCTAAATAAAAGGAACACAATCCCTATGTAGAGAACTATGTCTTCTCAATAACGACCAATAATCCTAACAATTAAATATATGATCAAACCCATAATACAAATAGGAGTTATATACTCTAACACTCCCCCTTAATGGTTAGTTGTCTTAACTTGACTAACAAATTCTACATGTGGTCCAACTTGGTATTTTTAGATAAAGTTTTGACGTCCATATAAAGAAAGAACACTCTATTCAAATGCATGGGTCACTAGCCACTGAAACCATGAATCTACTAGGGTATCCTTAGTATACATGGTTCACTCAAACGTCATGTCAGCGTTGGACTATGAGGTATTGTGGCAATGTTTTGATGGGGTGAGATAGGGTTATCCACCTCAGTGTGGTGTTGGAGTTGCATTGTCTTTTAGTCATCCTCATTTATGTTCTATAGGTATGCCTTGGGAAGAGGCTTTAACAAAAGGGTTGAGTTTATAGCCCTTTAGTTCCTTTTCGAATTGGCATGCAAGAAGGAGGTAAAAAAGATGTAGATATTAGGAAACCCCAAGCTATTAATTGGTTGAGCTTACCAAACAGTCTGAATGAATAATTTTAGACATTAGCCTATTCTTAGGAATATCCAACATGTTTAGCAAGCTTTTCAATGGGTTTCTTACTGTCATATTCTCCAATAATTAAACGAGAAAAATGACACCTTATCAACGAGGCTCTATCTTTCCTTGTTGGGTTTGTTGGCTTCTATGAGTACATTGATAAAAAAGTGGTGGAGCCATGCAAAACATTTTGTAATCTCTATAGTTTTTTATTTCTCTAGATGTTATCTTGAAATGTTATTTCTAACTATTTTAGTTGTAAGTAGTGATGAATATAACATGAGCCTACACGTTATTTTGGATTTTGTCTATGACATAATAATAATGAAATATAACATCCTACCTAATAGTTAAATAATTTTAATAACTCTCCTATAATATATAAAATAATAAAAAGAAAAAGAAAAAATAAAATCATATCTAAATGTATATATATGAAATAGTTAAATAATTCGTTAACATTCTCCTATAACATGTTATAAAAGAAAAAATACAACTATAATTTACTCTAGTCTTATAATTATAATATAACCATATTCAAATTATATTATATATGTGTTTTTATTAATAATTTAGATTTTTGGCTAAATCATAATATTTAAATCAACCTCATATAAATCTTAAACTTTATTATTTATTATTGTTATATTATAAACTCATAACTTTAAAAAATAAATTCCACAGTTTTCTATTTTCAATGTATATTTTAAATAAATATTTTAATTGATTCACACCATGAGCTATGTAATACTAGAAAAAATAAACGGTTCATCTCTACAAATAAACCAAATATCAGAATTATATGTGAATCGAATTTTCCCAATTCTCCAAAATTATGCCAAACCAAGCCTATTCATATATACTAAGCTAAAGAATTTGAGGGTGCCCATTATGGTGGCATTAGACTATGAGGCACCATGGCGTATTTTGATGGGACCAATCAAGGTTATCCACGTAAGTGCAGTGTTGTAGGTGCTTTGTATTTTAGTCATTGTTATTATATGGTCTATACCTATACTCTAGAAAGTAGCTTCAACAGTAGGGCTAAGTTTATATTTTTCGGTTTTTTGGAATTGATATGCAAAGAGGTTAAAAGATTGTAGATATTTGAAAACCTTAAATTATTAATTGAATGGGTTTTTAAAGAGTTTTAGTGAATAATGTCAAAATTTAGCTTATTTTAAGGAATATCTAATATCTTTTTATAAACTTTTGAATGGGTTTCTTATTATCATATTATTTGAGAATTAAATGAAAAAAATGCTTTAGGAAAGAGATTATGTTGGCTTCTACAAGTACATTGATGGAGAAGAGGTAAAGCTCATGGAAAAGATGATCTAGATGTTATCTTGAATGTTATTTCTAATAGTTTGAGTGGTAAGTGGAGATGAACACATGTTGGGCTTATAACTTATTTTTTGAAATTTTGTCTAAAACTTAATAGTAATATAATCATTAAAAACTAATAAAAATAACCTTCTATCCTATAATTAAATAATTGATTTAATTTTCACGAGTGAGTATGATTATAAAAATATGAATAAAATACCTCAATTAATTTTGAAAAAATAGTATAATAAGTAGAAAAATATATAATATAATATAATATAAAATTAGTTATATATTTTATTTTTATTTAAAATAAAATAATGTCCAAAATTATTAAACATTATTATTATTATATAAACTTAACCACTTAAAATTACACTTTGTCTAATTTCCAATACTCAAAAGTTCAATTATTCAAGCTACAAGCTACCCACAATATAATACTAAAATACGAGAATTACATATTGCTCCAATATTTCCACTTCTCCATAAGCATCCCTAAGCAAGTCCAGTTATATAAAGGAATCCACATGCTCTTTAAATTCAGGAAATGGTTTATTTATTTATTCAAAGAGCGACCGAAGACCAACACGCGGCGACAGAATGATGAATCTGTAAACACTCTTCATTATTATTAATATTTAAAATGTTTCATACTTGAATTTAATTTGTTTGAAATATTTCAAATATTCCAAACCCTCAAATTAAACTAAGAAATACCCTTCTCAAATCAACCTCAACCTTCAACATTATCCAACCTTATCCACTAGGGAAACAAGTCATGCAGAGGCCAATTACGTATAGCCCTAGCAACCTTGCTCAGATTTCCTGCCACAATATAATCAAAGCCCGGATCCGTTGGTAAAGTATTAACCAGCAACGCAAAAGTGATATTCTCCTCCGTCAATCTCATAACGTAAGAACGAGCGCCAGAGGCTGCACCGTTATGCTGAAAACTTGTAATGTTGCCAGACCTCTTATCAACACTCACGAACACATCCAAACCCCTCGGGTGATCAAACAGCTCATTCCCCGCCACGCTTCCTCTGTTAGATGGCATCGGAGCATTGAGCATGGCGTCTACCATCTCTTTCTTCAGAACTGCAGGCCGTCGAAGCCCGTCAATGTGATCCACAAACCTAACAAGCTCGCCCGCGCTTCCAGTCCATGAAGCATACGAGTCCGAACTACGGTAATCCATTATTCCATAGCTCGAATTCACAAATCCCTGGTTAGGAAATATTGACACAAATGGTGCATCTTCACCATTGATTCCATAATAACGAACTTCGTTGTGAGCCAGATGCTCCAACATGGATTGTCCCAACTTTATGTCCCTAATTCCCAGTGGATGGAACATGTGTTTCTGCACATATTCACCATAATTCATTCCAGTGGCTTTCTCAATAACTCTCCCCAGGATTAGGTACCCAAAGTTGGAGTATTCCATGGCTGACCCCGGATCGAAATCCAAGGCTATCGCTTTCATGAAACGGATTGCTTCCGACGGTCTTGGCGGAGGCGGGAACCCTAGAGATTGTGATATATAGAGAGCTGTTTGGATTCCAAACACATCGATTCCGGTCGAGGTTCGATTCCAGCCTCCAGTGTGCTGTAAAAGATTTTGTACCGTGATATTCAACAGCCGCTTGTCCACAGTCGCACCTTTTGGGGGATGGAGATTCTCCAGAAAACTGAAAGGCTTGTCCTCTAGACTCACTTTCCCTTCCTGAAACAACAATATGAACCAATATATAGATTACCTCTATATATTAAGAAAATGAGAATATAGATTGACAATTAGTTTAGCTATCCGGGTTGCATTACCTGAACAAGTTTGAGAATGGCAGTGCCTGTAATGACTTTGGAGATGCTATTATATCTGAAAATGTGATGTGTGGTGACGGGCTCCCCATTATCACGATTGGCAACCCCAAAAGCTTTGAAGTATTTGAGTTGGCCTCCTTTGGCGACAGCCAGCTGAGCACCTGGTGCATTGCTGATCGCCATCACCATCTTCATCACTTCATCAAATCTGCTCATTTCTCCATTGGAGGAATTACCATTTAACTGCTTCTCGTGCAGCTCTCTACTTTCTTCTCCTGCCTCTGATTGTGCATGACCATGAAAAGCATTTGATAGGAGAAGGAAGATCAGAATATACTCCACAGTATGGAAAAGGTGAAGATAGCAGAATAAGGAAAACTTCCCCATGATGCCGTTTCTTATAGATGAGCTATCCTCAGATGCTTAACTTCCGGGAGTGCAATAGATGAGTTTCCATGCCGCAGGAGTATAGACTTATATAGAAAAATATAAGAAGCAAATCTTCCATTTCGTTCCATGGATAAGAATAAGACGAAGCGACATTGCCGTGTGAAATGGTAAAGGGTTGCTTTCGTTGACCTGGTAACGGGTTGCTTTCATTGACAGAATAATCAATCAAACGCTGAGCATCCTTTTTCTCAGCGTCGACAGTCGTCTGTAATAGAACCTGCCTCTATCTTTGACCCTGATGGTCTGGGAATTAAGCTCATAGCACTTTGTTAGCTACTATCAAAGATTGCCCAAGATCTCAAAGTTATTAAAGTTGCCACTTGAAGCATATTAAAATGAGAGGCTAGTCCCTGCCGCCATGTTTGAACATATATAACAATCATTCTGCACGCATATGATTCTTCTTATGGCAATTTTAAAGTTCAAGCTTTATGTGGAATTTAAGGCAGCTGAGTGTCTGCCGACAAGTTTGAAAATATGATATAAAATATGATATAAGAATCATTGTCCACATATATAATTCTTCTTATGGTAATAGGGTCAACTTTTGTAGGTGCTATAAAGTTCAACGTGGGAGCTATAGCATCTTGTAAGACTACCCTGCTTGGCACCATTATGATTAACTGCAGGTATGGACATTGAAAGTACACCCTCTTTGTTAATTATAACACAGATGATTAAAAAATAGAAAGGCTAAACCTGGAGGATGGATACAGGGGTTTATGTCAAGGACCTCGTTCATAATTCATCGGCATGTTCACATGGCAGGGTTAATGTGTAAAACCTGAGTAAAGGATGAAATATGGTTCCATTATTTGGAAACCATGAAGAGCATTTGCTGATTGGATATCTAATAGTTTATTTTGATGTAGTCATTCATACATTATTTGTAATATTTTAATTTATCAAAACTAAATTTATAATATGTATTTTTTTATCAAAACGTGTCAGTTTGAGATTATCTAGATCTTTTATTCAATGTATTTGTAATGTAATTTGTATATCATCATTAATTATATACAACCCTGTGATTTTTTGGTTTTAAATTTTAATAAAACATTTTTTTAAGTATCTCAATGCGTTTGTGATGGAATTTTAAATATTTTAAATTTCAACCAGAGCTCATATTTACCATCTACCATTGTTTATGTGACCTAGGAACTACCAAAAAAATGTCTAAAAATTTCATATTTATTTTTTTACATGATTCATCTTTTAATTAGCTTTTCGATTCATCTTTTAATTAACTTTTCTAAATTTCAAATCTTTTGCTATGAATAGTTTAGGAAATTTCAAAATTTGGATTATAACGTTTTTTCTTTTTAAAGAGTCTATATTTACTAATGTAGCATGATCAGTATGACCATGCCAAAAAGATTGTTGTTGGTGCCAGTGGATACACCAAGATGTGGCGACGCCAATGATATGATAATTCTCATAATATTTATATTCTGATAACTATTGAAATTATAATTTCAATTACAGCAACAATTGAACAAAAATCGCATCCTTACCTCTAATGCCTCCAATCGCACCCCTGTTTTTGGCAGATTGCGATCTCGCGATGCGATCCCATCGCAAATCGCAAATCGAATTAATCCCCAGCTGTGTCCCTTGTTTTCTGCTTGTTCCCTGTTGTTGCAATGCGATGCGATCATGTGACGCGATCGCAAATTGCAGATTGCGAATCTTAGCCATTGCGCGTTAAGCCTCCGCCCTGAGTTCGCAATGTGATGCGACCTGAGTTATCGCAGATCGCACCTTCTGTCAAACAAATTTCAGTCGTCCATTTGTTTAATCCAACGGCTCATGTTCAAGTTTGCCCGATTTTTGGGCATGCGAAGAAGCAGGTTGTGATCCAGCTCTTGCACATTGAATTCTCAACTACCGCAGTTAAAGAGCAGCTCAGCCAAGGACGAGAAGGACAGCTGGAGCAGTTCACAACATGGGACTCCATTTTTGCTCATTAAATCATTCAGATTGAATCAGAAGACCGCCAATTTGCCAGTGAAGTAATTTAATGGAATTTACTGCATTTGAAGAATGTTGGTAAAAGGTCTTTAATTTTATTGTTTTTTATCCATGGGAGTATGGGACAAGAAAGTGTATGCAATTTTTTTTTTATGGTTATATATGTAATGTTGTTGTGTTTGTTAAAATATGTATTGTAACCCACGCAGCAGCGTGAACAAAATTTTTCCATTGTGAAAAAGGGAAGCACACATCAGTGCATAGGTAAAGAATTCTCACACAGCAGTGTGAATGTAAGTTTTGTTGTTTGTTGAGAAAACAGGAAGGGAATGCGCAGCAGTGCAAGTGAAATTTAATGAAACACACAGCAGTGCAGAGCAGAAGACACAACAGTGTAGAAAACAAAGATTGACGAGAAGACGCAGAGCATGCAGCAGCGTGTGTTATGTTCTGTAGTTGCTTGTATCCGCAGGAGCACAGGGGTAATGCCTTCTGGTGAGAGATTGAAATATAATGCCCAGCAACGTAGAAGAATAATGTAATGTGTATGCACAACAATGCAGTGAATGTTTTGGTTTTGGAACTGCACTTGAAGCAGTTTCTGGTGAATCCCTCTGTGAAGAGGAAGATGCTCTTCAGCATAGACTGGTGAATCCCTTAGTTAAGAGGAAGATGCTTTTCAGTATAGACTGGTGAATCCCTCTGTTAAGGGGAAGATGTTTTTGTATCAGGTGGTTTACTATTTATAAATGAAAGTTCTTTTTGTGTCGCTGAAACTCTATCTTCAGCAAGCTGAAATTCTGTTTGCACCAAGATCCTGTGTAAAGATCCTGTGTGTTGTAAAACAGAGCATTAGCCTCTGTTCAAGTGAATTTTTTTGTTTTTCTAGAATTATGATAAATTCCTAAGTAGAGTATCATTCTCTATTTTGTTGTTATTTTGTTTTTGGAATTTTAGCAGAAAAATTCCCAACAAGTGGTATCAGAGCTGACGAGGCTCTTTGAAGGCGTCAAAGAAGCTAAAGGAAGGTTTCTTTGCTACAACAGCTTCTCTAGCAAAGTGAATACTCAACAAAAGGATCCAGGTATTTCTCAAGTTTTACTGTGTTACTATTGAAGACAATGAGTTATTTTAGATACTTAGTCAAATGGAAAGGTCAAAGAAGAAAGTCACCAATCCTGCTAAAAATGTTTCTCCCTCTATTACTAAAAGAGAAGATAATAACCTTGAAAGCCTTCTATTTGAGGCTACAAGGTCCAATGGAAACTTTTATACATGGGAAATAAAAATGAGGACCTTCTTACAGTCTGAAGGGATTGAAATTTGGGAATCAGTGATTGATGATAGCAAGAAGGATAGAGAATCCAAGGAGTACAATGCAAAAGCAGCAAAGATAATCTTGGATGGGCTGCCTGATTTTGTAAAGAAGAATCTAGGAAAATATTCATCATCAAAGGATATATGGGACAGACTTCATGACCTTCAGGCAAAGGAAGCACTGACCATGACCATGAGTCAAGAAGGAAATTCTGAACCCATCATAGAAGCTGAAAATGAGAACGTTGACCTCATCAAGTTTCAAGTACAAGAAAGGGATAAAGAGCTCGCCAAGCTTAAGAAGGAACTTGATCAAACCAAAAGGAAGCATCATGAATAAGTCATATCCATGACGAATCAATTGAATAAAGCAAAGAAGCAGGAAGATACCTTGTCAAGTCAACTTGAACAAAGGCACAAGAGAGTGAACAAACTTGAAGAAGAGATTGGACAGTACAAGGTAGAGGTCTCCTCCCTTAAGTCTGAATTACAAGAAGCCAGAAAACATGCACAAGAAGCTGAGAAGAAAATAGAGAGTAGTCAAGCAAAGAATGAAGAAATATTCAAAATGAAGT
The DNA here is from genome assembly GCA_000404065.3 of Pinus taeda. Lineage (NCBI taxonomy): Eukaryota > Viridiplantae > Streptophyta > Pinopsida > Pinales > Pinaceae > Pinus > Pinus taeda. Next base: position 17,886 of record APFE030432842.1, on the reverse strand, counting down.
CAGATATCATCTCCGTTAAAATAGTAGCAACTGAAGCTACACGTAGCAAGGAAGAAACTGAGGAACAACTTGCAAAGAAGAATAATGAGTGTGAAATATTGGAAGAAGAGATTGTCCTCCTCAGGAAAAAGGTTGAAGGGATGAACAAAATCATGAAGAGCTCTCAAGCCTTGGATGACATGCTCAGCTATCACAGATGTCCATTTGATAAATCAGGACCCAGGTATGCAGGTGAACCCTCAAACAAGAATGAAAATGCTTTAAGAAAAAGAGATGTGAAGAAGCCAGAAAGAAATTGTGATCCTCCTAGTTCCAGCAAAGGCAAGGAGAAAGATCAAGGCTAGAATAGAAGAAATCCTATTCCATAAAGAAATGTAGATGATGTCAAAGAGGCAAGAGGAAATGGTTATCATCAAAGGATCTCAAGGCAGAAAGGCTTCAGAAGTACATCAAGGAAACCTCCATCTCCCATGTACCAAAGTTCATTTTTTGGTTATTGTTATTCTTGTTCAAACTTTGGTCATATGGAAAAAGACTATAGAGCATTTCATAGAGATAGATGTTACGATCTCTGACAACCTCCAAGAAACAATTTTACAGGAAGAAATCATGAAATCTTATTCATGAAAAATGTAGAATGTTTCAAGTGTCATAACATTGGGCATATGGCGCGTGATTGTAACTTAACATGGGCTCCTACGCAAGCTAGACCCACGCAAAAGAAGAAAGTTACACAAGTATGGAGAAGGAAGGAAATACAGTCCGAAAGTCCTTCGAGCTCCTCAGCCAATATAAGTTTCTTTTGAGAAGGCTCTGCCAAAAGGAGACGATGCATACAGTTAGGGGGAGTCTGTAATTTTTTTATCATTATTGCTGAATTATATTAACAATTATTCTTTGATGAAGATCTTCTTATAGGGGAAAGATATGAAATTAAATTTGCCATAAGAGCAGAGAAGAAAATGTTGCAGGATAGCTTGGAGATGCAAAGATTGGAAATTTTGCCTCAGGCAGAGAGAAAGAAGATATTACATGATTGGAGCACCTGAGCACAATAGTGAAAGCGATGAAAGGAAACTGATACAAATAGGCAGAAAAATTTCGAATTTTTGATGAAGTGTCTGGGTATGACTGATAAACCAGCAGTTGAAATTAAAGGGGAGTGTTGAAATTATAATTTCAACTGCAGCAACAATTGAACAGAAATCGCATCCTTACCCCTGTTGCCTCCAATTGCACCCCTGTTTTGGGCCGATTGCGATCTCGCGATGCGATCCCATCCCAGATCGCAAATCGAATTAATCCCCAGCTGTGTCCCTTGTTTTTTGCTTGTTCCTTGCTGTTGCGATGCGATGCGATCATGTGACACGATCGCAGATCGCAGATTGCGAATCTTAGCCATTGCGTGTTAAGCCTCCACCCTGAGTTCGCGATGCGATGCGACCTGAGCCATCACAGATCGCACCTTCTGTCAAACAAATCTCAGCCATCCATTTGTTTAATCCAACGGCTCATGTTAAAGTTTGCTCGATTTTTGGGCAAACAAAGAAGCATGTTGCGATCCATCTCTTACACATTGAATTCTCAGCTACCGCAGTTAAAGAGCAGCTCAGCCAAGGAAGAGAAGGACAACCTAGAGCAGTTCACAGCATGAGACTCAATTTTTGCTCATTAAATCATTTAGATTGAGTCAGAAGATCGCCAATTTTCCAGTGAAGTAATTTAATGGAATTTACTGCATTTGTAGAATGTTGGTAAAAGGTCTTTAATTTTATTGTTTTTTATCCACGGGAGTATGGGACAAGAAAGTGTATGCAAATTTTTTTTTATGGTTATATATGTAATGTTGCTATGTTCGTTAAAATGTGTATTGTAACCCACGCAGCAGCGTGAAGAAAAATTTTCCATTGTGAAAAAGGGAAGCACGCATTAGTGCATAGGTGAAGAATTCTCACACAGCAGTGTGAATGTAAGTTTTGTTGTTTGCTGAGAAAACAGGAAGGGAATGCACAGCAGCGCAAGTGAAATCTAATGAAACACACAGCAGTGCAGAGCAGAAGACACAGCAGTGTAGAAAACAAAGATTGACGAGAAGATGCAGAGCATGCAACAGCGTGTGTTATGTTCTGTAGTTGCTTGTATCCGCAGGAGCGCAAGGGTAATGCCTTCTAGTGAGAGATTGAAATGTAATGCACAACAGCGTAGAAGAACAATGTAATGGGTATGCACAGCAGTGCAGTGAATGTTTTGGTTTTGGAACTGCACTTGAAGGAGTTTCTGGTGAATCCCTCTGTCAAGAGGAAGATGCTCTTTAGCATAGACTGGTGAATCCCTTAGTTAAGAGGAAGATGCTTTTCAGTATAGACTGGTGAATCCCTCTGTTAAGAGGAAGATGTTTTTGTATCAGGTGGTTTACTGTTTATAAATAAAAGTTTTTTTTTGTGTTGCTAAAACTCTATCTTTAGCAAGCTGAAATTATGTCCGCAGCAAGATCCAGTGTAGAGATCCTGTGTGTTGTAAAACAGAGCATTAGCCTTTGTTCAAGTGATTTTTTTTGTTGTTCTAGAATTATCAGAAATTCCTAAGCAGAGTATCATTCTCTATTTTGTTGTTATTTTATTTTTGGAATTTTAGCAGAAAAATTCCCAACAATAACCTTCATCCCTAAAATTTGCCTTTATTTTAATCTGGGGTGATAATATCATTCCTGTTAAAGGCAACACAAAAATGCCCAAGCAATATGGTTTATATTATATTTCAAGAAGGCAAGGAAAACATTTACAAATAAAAATAGGATACTGATTCACCACGGTAAACTTAAGTTTTTACTGAAATTTTATTGTCTTTGTTTTTGCACAGTAAAAATCTGTAATAGACAGTAATTTTTGTTTTCACCCACTCACCAAAATTTCCTCCAGGATCTTTGCTCCAGCACCTTGGACTTTACCTGCAAAATACTCTAACTAAAACTATGCAACCCCAAAACTACAAGATACATTCATTCATTAAATTTTATGACGAGACTGAAATTAGACATGGTATGGGAGCATAAACACGAATTAATTTCTTGAATTTTATGGATGTTGCGTGGTACATTCTTTTGCTGCTTAGTACAAGCCTCGACTTAACATTCACCAACTTTACTTAGATTTTCTTCGATCTTAATTCTTTGATGCGTTGTAGGAGTGATGAATTTGTACTCGGGGTTTCTATTACGTTGAAACAAAAAAAAATTACTAAAAACTTGTCGATTGCAACTTTTGAACTTTCGAATCTAGCGGAAAATTTTGAGGTGAAACCTTGATTTCTGTTATTTAAACTAACTTTTTGACTATATATATGGATTCAGCACCCTATGAAACCCTAGGGCACTTCGATTGTGCAAAGATTACCCATCAAACTTCTGAATTCAATAAATTATTGCCTGATTTTAGAGAAATTAGACCGGAAAAACTCACCAGAAAAGTTTCCAAAAAGTCGCACTAAAGATAACTCAAAACTTTGCACCCTGCACAAAATTTGCTTACGTGATTTGTTTTGTACTCTTGCTATGGTTGGGCTATCGGGCATTAAATTCTGGTAAGTATGATTACTTCCAACAATCCTCCCTAGTCATATATACCGCCATTGACAATTCCAAACAATCTATCATACCGTTAAAATTTTCTCTTGACAATGGCTTTGTGAAGATGTTTGCAAACTGTTACGGTGACCTACAGTGTTGCAAAAAAATTTCTTCATTCTTAATCAACTCTCTAATGCAATGATACTTAGTGTCAATGTGATTTCTCCTTTTTTGAAAAACATAATTCTTGGACAACTGAATTGCAGAATTGTTGTCACAATAGATTGTTGTCATTCCCTCTTATTCCTACCATAAATCCTTCAACATTTTTCTCATCCAAACTACCTGACATGATGTTGTTGTTGCGACATATTTAGCTTCATCTGTTGATAGTGATAATATTGGCTATTTTTTGGAAGCCCATGAAATGGTCCCTAAACCCATATGAAATACATAACCTGATGTACTCTTTTTGTCATTGACATTTCCTACCGAGTCACTATCATTGTAGTCAACAAACCCAAAGTCACTTGTTGCAGTGTACAAAATTCCATATTCCTTTGCCACATTGACATACCTTAGAATTCTTTTGGATGTCTTCGACTGTGTCTCCTTTAGTGTCTCCATAAACCTTGACACCAAGTTGACTACATGCATTATATCGGGCCTCGTTGCTGTCAAATTCATTAAATTTCCAACCATACTTTTGTATAGTGTCGGATTTACATCACTGCTACAATATTCTTTACTATAGTTGGCATAGGCTTGTCGTTCTGCATATTAAGCCTCTTCAAAATGTCTGCAACATACTTTGATTGAGAAATAAATATGTCATTTTCTGGTTGTTTCACTTCTTTGCCTAAAAAGTATCTTAATAACCCCAAATATGTCATTTCAAACTCATTTATCATTAATTATTTGAAATCAACAGTAAGGAGATCATCAATTCTTGTAAAAATCAAACTATCTACATGTAAAACAACAATAAGAAGATTATCGTCACTCTCTTTGACGTAGAAAGTAGCCTCACGATCACACTTGCTAAAGCAATTATCCATCAAGTAAGTGTTTATCCCATTATTCCATGCAAATAGTGTTTACTTCAGCCCATAAAGAGCTTTCTTCAATCTGTAAAATTTATCTTCTTGGCCTTGAACTTCATACCGAGGTGGTTGCACCACATACACTTCCTCTTTTAACACTCAGTTAAAATGTGATGACTTCACGTCCATTTGATACACCTTCCATCTATGTTGTGCTATTATTGATATCATTTTCCGCATTGTCTCCATTCTTGCGACAGGTGTGAAATTTGTCTTTGCATACTATATTTTATGATGCTTCTTGTATCGTTTGACAACCAACCTTGTTTTATGCCTTTCAATCCTTCCTTCAAGATTTCTTTTCATCCTATAGACACGCTTGACACCTATGACTTATTGTCCTCTCAGAAGGTCCACTAACTCCCATGTGTCATTCTTTTCTATTGCTTCTATTTCTTCATCAATTGTTGTTATCCATTTTTCCTCTTTGACTATATCTTCAAAATGAATTACATAATATACATGAAAAAATAAAGAAAATAAAGAATTCAGGCTTGTGTTGTTGTGAGCTTCATTATTCTCATAAATTTTACTTAAATTTATGATTTTTTGTATTCTCATAACCATTTTCGAAGATGGACTTGACATGTCACTTGATGTTGCACTTGGAGAAGATGATGTTGTTGATCTCTGCAGTGCACTTGGAGGAGTATTTGCTTGACTGCGTGACATTTTCTTATTACTTTTTAATGGTGTCACTTGATGGCTACTTTGTTGAGCTTGAATAAATGGAGTCACCTTTAAGGAATTACTTATTGTTTTTTTTCCTATTTGCCTTCTTGCGGTATGCTTGCTCTTACATTGACTGTCTTCTCCAAACATCCATCCCATGCTTCCTCTTCTATGAACTGCACATCTATGTTGATTATGACTTTCTTGGTTAATGGATTATACAACTTGTATGCCTTGGATTCATCATTATATCCGACAAACATGCTTTTATCCCCCTTGTTGTCCAAATTCCTTCTCAATTCATCTAGGACATGTACATATGCCACACATAGAAATACTCTCATGTGAGTCACACTATGTTTTCTTCCACTCCATGCTTCTTCAGGAACCATATTCTTCACACTTTTGGTTGGACACCTATTTATAATTTATGTTGTGAAAGAAAAAAAGTTCAACCCAATATTTATTTGGAGAATTATTTGCATTTAACATGCTCCTTTCCATTTCCATAATGGTCCTATTTTTCCTTTTTGAAACACCATTTCTTACCTTGTTGTAAATTTCATATGAATTTCATGCTCCCTGCATAAATGTACGAACTCATTTGATATGTATTCACCACCTCTGTCAGTTCTCAAAAATTTGATGTAGTGTCCACCTTGCTTCTCAACAAGAGATTTATATTGATGGAAGTACTCAAACACTTCACTTTTCTGTTTTAGAGAGTAGACCCATGTCTTCCTTGTGTAGTCATCTATGAATGTCAAGAAATAATAGCTACCACCAATTTATGGTGTTTGCAATTGTCCACATAAATCTAAATGGATAATCTCCAAGGGTTCCTTTTCCCTTATTTACTTTCCTTCTAGAAATGAGTCTCTAAGTTGTTTTCCCAAGATGCATCCTTCACACAATCTGTCCAATTTTTCTATTAGTGGAAATCCCTTTATCAATAATTTCCTATGCAGCAAATTTAAACCTTCAAAATTAAGATGTCCAAACCTTAGATGCCATAACCAGTTTTCATCTTTGACTTATGCTTGAAAGTTTATTTGTGTGACAAAAACAACACAACAACAACCTTTCTTCCATATTTTTGTGAATTCATTGACAATTGTGCTTGCACACCTTCTTCCTTTAAATATGATTTTATCTTGAGGGGAAACATTATGTTACTTGTCATTTGAACCTTTGAAATTATCATTTAGCTTGTAAATTTATATAATATTGTGCATTCACCATTTTTTAAAAATGCATTCTATCATTTTTGCATGAGTTGTCGAATGCTTATCAAATTCTGCTTGAAACCTAGAACAAAATATACATCTGAAACACATTTCTTCTCCCCGTTCCTCGTTAGAATATTGACCCTTCCTTTTCCCATGCCGGACAATTTGTTATCAGTCCCTAATGTCACTTCAAATTTTGCACTTTCATCTAAATTGGAAAACATTTCTATGTTCCCTATCATGTGAGTGCTGCACCTTGGGCCTAGAAACCATACATCCTTTTGCTTTTCTTGTGCTACGATGCAAGATAAAAACATATTGTCATGGTTCTGATCTTATTTTGTGAAAAATTATTTGGTTTATTACTAAGATCATGTTGCTTCTTTCTACATTCATTTGCATAATGCCCATACTTCTTACAATACTGACATTGATTTATCATACCTCTGACCTTGTGCTTGATTTTGGCTTGCATTTTGACTTGGATTTTGAGTGTTGCCTCTTCCACTTGACCTTGAGGGGTTGCTTCTTCCACCTCTGTGTACTTGGTTTTGACTTGCATTTTGACATGGATTTTGAGTGTTGCCTCTTCCACTTGAGCTTGAAGGGCTGCTTCTTCTACCTCTGTGTGCGCTTCTTCCTCTTCATCTAGCATTTGATCTTCCTCTACCTCTACCTTGATCAATTGAGATTTTTTCCTTGAAGGCATCCTCCATTGAAGATTTTGTTGTTCTATTCAATCTATGTTCATGAGAAATCAGTGATGCATGAAGCACATCCACTCAAAAATTGTGAGAGATCCTTTGTCTCTTTTATGGCCACTATAACAGGGTCAAACCTTGCTGGCAAACTACTTAAAATTTTCTCATCTATGCTCCTTTCTTTAAGTGTCTCACCATGAAACCTTATTCGAGTAACCAGTCCAATTACTTGTGTAAAAAATGAGTCTAATGTCTCAGACTCCTTCATGCATATTGTCTCAAAAATCCTTCTCAACATTTATAGTTTTTCTACCTTCACCTTTGGCATTCCTTCATATGTTGTCTGGTGAATATCCCATGATTGCTTAGACTTTGTTGCTATTGAAATCCTTGCAAAAATGATTTCATGAAGAGGGATTTAGAGTCCTTCTTCCTATTGTCTCTCAACATATCTTTTTCTACTTGTGTCAATGCATTGTATGTTGCTGGATTTGTTGGTTCTTGGAACCCAATCTCCACCAAATCCGACATGTATTGAGAAGAAAATAAGGCCTTCATTGTAATTTCCCAATAATAATAGTTATCATTATTAAATTGAAGTATTTTAGGATTTGTCAAGCTTGTTCTTGAAGCTGGCATTTTTCACTGATTAAAAATTTCACTCTTTTTTGATAAATCTATCTTCAAACAACCTTTTATTCGTGATAAATCTTTGCAGTAAAAAGCTATTATGTTTCTTCTTTAACCCACTCTGATACCACTTGGAAGTTGAGGCAGCCTATGATAACACTGCGCAAGGCTAAAGGTAACACACATTTAATTGATAGTAAAACAGAGTTCTGAAACTCAGAAAATAACACCCAAGAAAAAACAATGTAAAACAGGGAATGGTGCAGTAAAAACTAAAATTAAAATTCTAGGTGGAGTGTGCAAGCAATATGGTTAATATTATATTTTATGAAGGCGAAAAAAACATTTGCAAATAAAAAACAGCAGACTCCAACTCGATATACCACGATAAACTTATGTTTTGGCTGAAATTTTCTCCTCCTCCTTGGTATTTGTACAGTAACAGTCTGTAACATACAATAAATTATTGTTTTCACGCGCCCAATGGAATTTCCTCCATGATTCTTGCTCCAACTGTCTCGAATTCACCCGCAAAAGACTCATAACTAAAACTATGCAACCCCCAAAACTAATATTAATTGTTTGATGTGTCAGTATGCTTGGGGAATTTGTACATTGATTCAATATTTCAATTACATTCCTGTCCTTGAGGCCGAATCCAAAAACTTGCACTCTGCAAGAAATATGCTTATCCAATTTTATTTTTACTCCTGTTATGGTTGCATTATGAGGCATTAAAATATGGTAGGTATGATTACTTACAACAATGTTTGCAATGAGATTGGGAAAGATTTTTTTTACAGCAATGTTTGCAATGAGATTGGGAAATATGTTTTTTAACTTAAAAGCACAACTGGATGATACTCACTATGTTATTTGGTCATACTTATAATTTTTAATTGTAATTATAGATTTTGGAATATTTTGGAAATTTAATAGACAAATTTAAGTCTATATTTTATCTATATTTTTATATGGAAATAAATTCTAGTAGATCTTTCTAAAATTGCTATAATTGTGAACCTATGTACTTCAACTAGTGCTAAACAATCATATTCCATTTTGATACATATTGGATATTATAGAAGGTTTATCCACAACTACGCATCCATCAAAGAGCCCGTTGAGTAGTTGTTTGCTTTTCCATGTCAAAATTGTCTCTTATGTATAAAACACATAATTTTTTAGAAAAAAGGTGTTGCTCACTCGTCCTTAATTGTCTCTTTGCTAGCATCTACCAGAATAATAGTATATTGGCCTAACATGCACCAATGGTATGCGTTACATCGAATTCATAAATTCAACTCCAGTTTCCTTTAGCAATATAATGTCTATGTCATGCTTCTTAAACAAGAGCTTTAATTTATTGCCATTGAGGAACATTTTTCCAACATCCTAGCCCCTCATATGATCCTTTACATGATAAAAGAACCTTGTTAAATTGGACAGTGTAGCCACATCCAAGATGGTAGTTACTATACCACATACCATAGATCTTAATTGACCACCAAATATCTTCGTTCTCAATCAATCAACCTACCTATTAATTTCCACCTCACAATTTATGCAGGTTCATGTATAACAACTATTCATAGCCCATTTCTCGATTGCCTAGTTGTTAGATCTAATTGTAACGACCCCGGGTTGATTTTCCATTTAAATAAAATAAGACCAAGGTCATGGGACACGTATTACAAGTTGAATGGAGGGAAAAACATTGTAGTGAGCATCACTTGTGTTTAATTAATGGTTATGGACATTAGAAAAGGCATTGACAAAGGAAAACAGGTAATAAATGGAAATTTAATATAAGAAATAAAGGAAAATAGGAGAAAAGGAAGATGAAGGGACACAAATATGCATGCAAGGGAGATTAGAGAGAAAATAAGGAAAATGAAGAAAAAAGGAAAAACGAAAGGAAGAGACTACACATCAATAATAAAGAGGCATCAGAGAAATAGTTCACAACTTTTGTCAGTTCTAGATTTAATCACTTTCAAAAATAGAGCTCTAACAGAAGAGAAGGGAAGCACTTGGACACAAGCAAGAGAAAGGACAAGAAAAGGAAAGCAAGGGAGCACAAGGAAAAAGCTGGAGAAATGGCTATAGCAAGAGGAAATTGTAGGTAATAGGTTTCATGTGTGATTTCATTACTAATATTAGGATGCATGGTACATGCATTTGGTTATTTGGTTGCCTTGTTGTTAGGGCATATTATTAAGATGGGAGAGTAGAAACTTTTTAACACACAAAATTGTTGAGAGTTCCACATTAACTAAATAATGTTACAAATATAAATACAATGAGCCTTGTCTCAAGATAGGAAAACTAACTTGGACACTCAATCCTTCTATTGAGATAATATCTCAACCACACACCAATATAGAAAGATAACTAGTTGAAGAGAATCTTTCAAACCAACTAGGCCTCAACAACCTCCTAAATAAAAGGAACACAATCCCTATGTAGAGAACTATGTCTTCTCAATAACGACCAATAATCCTAACAATTAAATATATGATCAAACCCATAATACAAATAGGAGTTATATACTCTAACACTCCCCCTTAATGGTTAGTTGTCTTAACTTGACTAACAAATTCTACATGTGGTCCAACTTGGTATTTTTAGATAAAGTTTTGACGTCCATATAAAGAAAGAACACTCTATTCAAATGCATGGGTCACTAGCCACTGAAACCATGAATCTACTAGGGTATCCTTAGTATACATGGTTCACTCAAACGTCATGTCAGCGTTGGACTATGAGGTATTGTGGCAATGTTTTGATGGGGTGAGATAGGGTTATCCACCTCAGTGTGGTGTTGGAGTTGCATTGTCTTTTAGTCATCCTCATTTATGTTCTATAGGTATGCCTTGGGAAGAGGCTTTAACAAAAGGGTTGAGTTTATAGCCCTTTAGTTCCTTTTCGAATTGGCATGCAAGAAGGAGGTAAAAAAGATGTAGATATTAGGAAACCCCAAGCTATTAATTGGTTGAGCTTACCAAACAGTCTGAATGAATAATTTTAGACATTAGCCTATTCTTAGGAATATCCAACATGTTTAGCAAGCTTTTCAATGGGTTTCTTACTGTCATATTCTCCAATAATTAAACGAGAAAAATGACACCTTATCAACGAGGCTCTATCTTTCCTTGTTGGGTTTGTTGGCTTCTATGAGTACATTGATAAAAAAGTGGTGGAGCCATGCAAAACATTTTGTAATCTCTATAGTTTTTTATTTCTCTAGATGTTATCTTGAAATGTTATTTCTAACTATTTTAGTTGTAAGTAGTGATGAATATAACATGAGCCTACACGTTATTTTGGATTTTGTCTATGACATAATAATAATGAAATATAACATCCTACCTAATAGTTAAATAATTTTAATAACTCTCCTATATAAAATATATAAAAATAATAAAAAGAAAAGAAAAAATACACTTCATTATCGAATTATATATATGAAAAATAATTAAAATAATCTTAATAATTCTCTATAACATTTATAAAAGCAAATACAATCATAATTTTATATTATATTTTTTTTTTTTTTTAATTTAATAATTTAATTGGTTAGAATTATAATATTTAATCACCTTATATTAAATCTTAAAACCTTTATTATTATTATTATATTATTCAATAACTTAAAATTCCACATTTTTTCTAATTTTCAATTATATTTTAAATAAATTTAATTGATTCACACCATGAGCTATGTAATACTAGAAAAAATAAACGGTTCATCTCTACAAATAAACCAAATATCAGAATTATATGTGAATCGAATTTTCCCAATTCTCCAAAATTATGCCAAACCAAGCCTATTCATATATACTAAGCTAAAGAATTTGAGGGTGCCCATTATGGTGGCATTAGACTATGAGGCACCATGGCGTATTTTGATGGGACCAATCAAGGTTATCCACGTAAGTGCAGTGTTGTAGGTGCTTTGTATTTTAGTCATTGTTATTATATGGTCTATACCTATACTCTAGAAAGTAGCTTCAACAGTAGGGCTAAGTTTATATTTTTCGGTTTTTTGGAATTGATATGCAAAGAGGTTAAAAGATTGTAGATATTTGAAAACCTTAAATTATTAATTGAATGGGTTTTTAAAGAGTTTTAGTGAATAATGTCAAAATTTAGCTTATTTTAAGGAATATCTAATATCTTTTTATAAACTTTTGAATGGGTTTCTTATTATCATATTATTTGAGAATTAAATGAAAAAAATGCTTTAGGAAAGAGATTATGTTGGCTTCTACAAGTACATTGATGGAGAAGAGGTAAAGCTCATGGAAAAGATGATCTAGATGTTATCTTGAATGTTATTTCTAATAGTTTGAGTGGTAAGTGGAGATGAACACATGTTGGGCTTATAACTTATTTTTTGAAATTTTGTCTAAAACTTAATAGTAATATAATCATTAAAAACTAATAAAAATAATAACCTTCTATCTTTAATTAAATAATTTTATTATTTTTCACATAAAATATATAAAATAAAAATAAAAATACACTCAATTATTAAATATATGAAAATTTATATAATATAAATAATCTTTATTAAAAATTGAATAATTATAATATTATTAAATTATATATTTTATTTTTAAATTTAAAAATAAAATAAATCCAAAATCATTAATTAAAACATTATTATTATTATATAAACTTAACCACTTAAAATTACACTTTGTCTAATTTCCAATACTCAAAAGTTCAATTATTCAAGCTACAAGCTACCCACAATATAATACTAAAATACGAGAATTACATATTGCTCCAATATTTCCACTTCTCCATAAGCATCCCTAAGCAAGTCCAGTTATATAAAGGAATCCACATGCTCTTTAAATTCAGGAAATGGTTTATTTATTTATTCAAAGAGCGACCGAAGACCAACACGCGGCGACAGAATGATGAATCTGTAAACACTCTTCATTATTATTAATATTTAAAATGTTTCATACTTGAATTTAATTTGTTTGAAATATTTCAAATATTCCAAACCCTCAAATTAAACTAAGAAATACCCTTCTCAAATCAACCTCAACCTTCAACATTATCCAACCTTATCCACTAGGGAAACAAGTCATGCAGAGGCCAATTACGTATAGCCCTAGCAACCTTGCTCAGATTTCCTGCCACAATATAATCAAAGCCCGGATCCGTTGGTAAAGTATTAACCAGCAACGCAAAAGTGATATTCTCCTCCGTCAATCTCATAACGTAAGAACGAGCGCCAGAGGCTGCACCGTTATGCTGAAAACTTGTAATGTTGCCAGACCTCTTATCAACACTCACGAACACATCCAAACCCCTCGGGTGATCAAACAGCTCATTCCCCGCCACGCTTCCTCTGTTAGATGGCATCGGAGCATTGAGCATGGCGTCTACCATCTCTTTCTTCAGAACTGCAGGCCGTCGAAGCCCGTCAATGTGATCCACAAACCTAACAAGCTCGCCCGCGCTTCCAGTCCATGAAGCATACGAGTCCGAACTACGGTAATCCATTATTCCATAGCTCGAATTCACAAATCCCTGGTTAGGAAATATTGACACAAATGGTGCATCTTCACCATTGATTCCATAATAACGAACTTCGTTGTGAGCCAGATGCTCCAACATGGATTGTCCCAACTTTATGTCCCTAATTCCCAGTGGATGGAACATGTGTTTCTGCACATATTCACCATAATTCATTCCAGTGGCTTTCTCAATAACTCTCCCCAGGATTAGGTACCCAAAGTTGGAGTATTCCATGGCTGACCCCGGATCGAAATCCAAGGCTATCGCTTTCATGAAACGGATTGCTTCCGACGGTCTTGGCGGAGGCGGGAACCCTAGAGATTGTGATATATAGAGAGCTGTTTGGATTCCAAACACATCGATTCCGGTCGAGGTTCGATTCCAGCCTCCAGTGTGCTGTAAAAGATTTTGTACCGTGATATTCAACAGCCGCTTGTCCACAGTCGCACCTTTTGGGGGATGGAGATTCTCCAGAAAACTGAAAGGCTTGTCCTCTAGACTCACTTTCCCTTCCTGAAACAACAATATGAACCAATATATAGATTACCTCTATATATTAAGAAAATGAGAATATAGATTGACAATTAGTTTAGCTATCCGGGTTGCATTACCTGAACAAGTTTGAGAATGGCAGTGCCTGTAATGACTTTGGAGATGCTATTATATCTGAAAATGTGATGTGTGGTGACGGGCTCCCCATTATCACGATTGGCAACCCCAAAAGCTTTGAAGTATTTGAGTTGGCCTCCTTTGGCAACGGCCAGCTGAGCTCCTGGTGCATTGCTGATCGCCATCACCATCTTCATCACTTCATCAAATCTGCTCATTTCTCCAGTGGGGGAATTGCCATTTAACTGCTTCTCGCGCAGCTCTCTACTTTCTTCTCCTGCCTCTGATTGTGCATGACCATGAAAAGCATTTGATAGGAGAAGGAAGATCAGAATATACTCCACAGTATGGAAAAGGTGAAGATAGCAGAATAAGGAAAACTTCCCCATGATGCCGTTTGTTATAGATGAGCTATCCTCAGATGCTCTAACTTCTAGGAGTATAAAGTTATATAGAAAATTATAAGAAGCAAATCTTCCATTTCGTTCCATGGATAAGAATAAGACGAAGCGACCTTGCCCGGTGAAATGGTAAAGGGTTGCTTTCATTGACAAAATAATCAATCAAACGCTGAGCATCCTTTTTCTCCGCGGCGACAGTCGCCTGTAATAGAGCCTGCCTCTATCTTTGACCCCTGATGGTCTGGGAATTAAGCTGTTAGCCTACTATCAAAGATTGCCCAAGATCTCAAAGTTATTAAAGTTGCCACTTGAAGCATATTAGAAAAAATGAGAGGTTAGTCCCTGCCTCCATGTTTGAACATATATAACAATCATTGTGCACCCATATGATTCTTCTTATGGCAATTTTAAAGTTCAAGCTTTATGTGGAATTTAAGGCAGCTGAGTGTCTGCCGACAAGTTTGAAAATATGATATAAGAATCATTGTCCACATATATAATTCTTCTTATGGTAATAGGGTCAACTTTTGTAGGTGCTATAAAGTTCAACGTGGGAGCTATCGCATCTTGTAAGACTACCCAGCTTGGCACCATTATGATTAACTATAATTATAACACAGATCGTTAAAAAATAGTAAGGCTAAACCTGGAGGATGGACACAGGGGTTTATATCAAGGACCCCGTTCATAATTCATCGGCATGTTCAGATGGCAGGGTTAATGTGTAAAACCTGAGTAAAGGATGCAATATGGTTCCATTATTTGGAAACCATGGAGAGCATTTGCTGATTGGATATCTAATAGTTTATTTTGATGTAGTCATTCATACATTATTTATAATATTTTTATTTATCAAAACTAAATTTATAATATTTATTTTTTATCAAAACGTGGCAGTTTGAAATTATCTAGATCTTTTATTCAATGTATTTGTAATGTAATTTGGCTATCATCATTAATTATCTACAACCCTGTGATTTTTTGGTTTTAAATTTTAATAAAACATTTTTTTAAGTATCTAAATGTGTTTGTGATGGAATTTAAATATTTTAAATTTCAACCATGGTTTATGTGACATAGGAACTACCAAAAAATGTCTAAAAATTTCATATTTATTTTCTTACATGATTCATCTTTTAATTAGCTTTTCGATTCCTCTTTTAATTAACTTTTCTATATTTCAAATCTTTTGCCATGAATGGTTTAGGAAATTTCAAAATTTGGATTATAACGTTTTTCTTTTTAAACAGTTTATATTTACTAATGTAGCATGACCGTATGACCATGCGAAAAAGATTGTTGCTGGTGCCAATGGAAAAAGAATAATTCTCATAATATTTATATTCTGATAACCTTCATCCCTAAAATTTGCCTTTATTTTAATCTGGGGTGATACTATCATCGCCGTTAAAGGCAACACACAAACACCCAAGCAATATGGTTTATATTATATTTCACGAAGGCAAGGAAAACATTTACAAATAAAAACAGGAGACTTCAGCTAGATTCACCACAGTAAACTTAAGTTTTTACTGAAATTTTATTGTCTCTGCTTTTGCGCAGTAAAAGTCTGTCTGTAATTGACGGTAAATTCTTGTTTTCACCCGCTCACCAAAATTTCCTCCAGGATCCTTTCTCCAGCACTCTGAACTCTACCTGCAAAAGGTTCCTCCTAAAACCATGCAACCCAAAACTAAAACATACATTTATTCATTAAATTTTAAGACAAGACTGAAATTAGAGCACCCTGGACTTTACCTGCAAAAGACTCCTCACTAAAACTATGCAACCCCAAAACTAAAACATACATTCATTCATTAAATTTTAAGACAAGACTGAAATTAGACATGGTATGGGAGCATAAACACGAATTAATTTCTTGAAATTTATGCATGTTGCGTGGTACATTCTTCTGCTGCCTAGTACAAGCCTGAACTTAACATTCACCAACTCTACTTAGATTTGCTCTGATTTTAATTGTTTGATCTTAATTGTTTGATGGGTTGCGGGAGTGATGAATTTGTCTCCGGTTTTTATTATATTTTTGTTCTTCAAGTTGAAACAAAAAAAAATTACTAAACTTTGGGGAGTTGTTTTTAGTGCAATTTTTTGGACTTTCCGATACTGGAATCTAGCGGAAAAATTTGATGTGAAATCTTGATTTGTGTTAAAATAACTTTTTGACTATGTATATGGATTTAGCACCCTATAAAACCCTAGGGCACTTCGATTGTGCAAAGATTACCCATCAGACTTGTGATTTCAATAAATTATTGTTGGATTTCAGAGAAATTAGACTGGAAAAACCCACCAAAAAGTCGCACTAAAGATAACTGGAAAATTTGCACCCTGCACAAAGTTTGCTGACCTGATTTGTTTTGTACTCTTGTTATGGTTGCGCTATCGAGCATTAAATTATGGTAAGTATGATTACTTCCAACAATCCTCCTTAGTGATAGATATTGCCATTGACAATTCCAAACAATCTCTCATACCTTTAAAATTTTCTCTTGACATTGGCTTTGTGAAGATGTTTGCAAACGGTTATGGTGACCTGGAGCGTTGCAAAGCAATTTCTTCATTCTTAATCAACTCTCTAATGAAATGATACTTAGTGTCAATGTGATTTCTCCTTTTTTGAAAAACATAATTCTTGGACAACTGAATTGCGGAATTGTTGTCACAATAGATTGTTGTCATTCCCTCTTGTTCCTACCATAAATCCTTCAACATTTTTTTCATCCAAACTACTTGACATGATGTTGTTGTTGCGACATATTTAGCTTCATCTGTTGACAGTGACAATATTGGCTATTTTTTGGAAGCCTGTGAAATGCCCCCTAAACCCATATGAAATACATAACCTCATGTACTCTTTTTGTCATTGACATTTCCTACCGAGTCACTATCAGTGTAGTCAACCAACCTAAAGTCACTTGTTGCAGTGTATAAAATTCCATATTCCTTTGCCACATTGACATACCTTAGAATTCTTTTGGATGTCTTCCAGTGTGTCTCTGTTATGAACCAGTTCAAGAAAATATACAAAATATAGATCAACGTCTTAGAATTCAGCCTCTTCGAGGGGGCAACCTCCTTTACATTACATAAATGAACAATTCTTGGATGATAAAAATGACAAAACCTCCTTTCTATATATAGGAGTCTAAGGAGTCACAATATAACCCAACCGACCTAATAATAATAATATAAGCCACAAAAATAACAATAGAGGGATTCTATGGGGCACAGTAATAACAATATGGGGGCAATAGGGGCACAACAATATTAATAAGGGGTACAACTACCATAGTAATGGGGTAATCACTAGTATTATAGGGACCAACATGCCCCTCTCCTTCAAAAAAGTGTTGTCCTCAATGCTTGAGTAGTTCTGGATACTTCTGTATAAAATTCTCATCTTCCCATGTGGAA
>APFE030432829.1:88912-135189 GCA_000404065.3 Pinus taeda | reverse complement strand
CATCAAAAGATCATCTACATATACCACAAGATATACAACTATTTTGCCAACTTTCTTGACAAATAAAGTTACATCACCAAGATCATAATGTTTGAAATTGAGTTTCAGAAGATGCTCAGTTAGTTTTTCATACCAGGCTCGCGGTGCTTGTTTGAGGCCATACAAGGATTTCACAAGTTTGAATACTTTATGTTCATGTCCTTTCACAGCAAATCCTTCAGGTTGGGACATTGAAACATTCTCTTTTAGATCTCTATTCAAGAAAGTAGTTTTTACCAATGTGGAAAAAGTCGAAGTCGGGATTAAATCGGCAAGGGTCCAAAAGTTGAAAAAGTCGTTAAAGTCGGGAGTTTTTCGAAAAAGTTGGCAAAAAGTCGGCAAAATTAAACGGCCAGCCAAAAAAATAAAAAAATCGGGATTTAATCGGGATTTATTCCCGACTTTTTCCACATTGGTTTTGACATGGATCACTCAAACTAGCCGTTGGGATTTTTTCCTTTAAATAGGGTGCTAGGGGTCATTTGAGATCATATTGGATTTGAGTCTTGTGCTGAAGAAGCTCTCTTGTAAACTTTTCTGGTGCTAATAAAGAAAGACTTTGGGGTCAAAAGCTTGCTAGTGTTACTCTCCTGAAGTGCTGTGAGCCATTTCATTTCTGCATATTTTATTTTTCAGCCATTAATAACAGCTTAATAAAGAGTATTGTTGAGCATAGGTATCTTGTTCACATGCTAGGGTTTGAAAAGTATTAGGGTTTCTGAAATAATGGCAGGTATCTCCATTGTTTTTGAGATCTAGTGTTGCTTTTTCTCTCTATATTGACAGTTGAAGTGAGCTGTGCAGGAAACCCTCGAGATCAGTGGGTGTTTGGGGAAGTTCTCCGCTGAACCAGCCAACTCCCACAAGCATTTTTTGCAGGGCCTAGCTAGTTTTGATCCTGGGTTAATCATTTAGTTTGTGTTATTTTTTTTTTTGCCTGAGAGATTTCTGAAGCATTTTATTAGCAAATCTGAAGTTTTCTGAAGATATTTTGATGATAACTGACAAATCTGGCTGTTGTAGAGCTATAATTTTGTAGTTTTGGGCTAGTTTGCAGGGTTTTAGCTTCAATATTTGCATGTATTTTCAGGTGCTTGTTTTTCCACTGCAGGTTGCAGGGTTTTCTGGCAATTTTTGAAGGTTTATCCAAATTATAATCTGCAATCCAGGGGTTTTATTTGGCAGTGATTTTTCATTGTGTCCAATGCCTGGGGTTTTCATTATCTGCGGAATTTTTTGAAATTTTTTTTGTGCTGCCCTGGGCCTGCAACAAGCTCCCATCAATCTCCCTCACAGGTTTCTTCTTGCACGTTATCATCCATAAATTTTTCTTGCAACTGCCCACTCGCTGGCTTTTTATCTCTCACGCAGCTTTGTTCTCCACAGCCATAGCATCTCTGTGCAAACGCTTCAAATCTCCCTCACACAGTTCTCTCTCAGCGTTTTCTCCCACACAACCCTTCACATAGCCGCAACATCGCTGCCAAGACTTTGATTCATTCCCCATCGTGGCAGCTCCTCTCTCTGCAGTTTTCATCGCTGTCTTTACTACCTCTAGCGCTTTCCTCACTACCCTGTGCATGTTCTCCATCGATTCTCCCTGAGTATTGCCTTACAGCTTTTTCATAGACCCCTGCTCATCGTCAAAGGAGGATCGACCTGCACATATCATTACTTTCTACTCGGCGATTCGTTCGATCTCTATCCCATTTAATGACAGTCTAAAACCCCTCACGCGAATACTCCTGCCACGCAGTTTTATTCATCGCTGAGCAGACCATCACTTTCTATTGGCAATTGCAGCTCCTCGTACGCTCACCATCCGCTGACCTGCGTGCCAAGTCCTTGTCCAGCCTGCGTTTACATATTTCTTGCCATCGAAAAAGCTTCTAATCAACGCAGAAATTTAGCGTGGTTCTACATAATTGTCAGAAGCTGCAAAACCACAGACGACATCCATCCGTTGTCGATCGATCTGCAAGCCGCACTGTAAGAGATCACGAGCCAGGTTCCAGCGTAAATACGATTTTTGTGCTATTACGTTACGGCGTAAATCTGTGCAGTAAGTTAATTTCGTTTTATTTTAGGGAATTAACGTAAGTTTCATTTTCCTGATTTAAGTTTACAAAAATTCAAAAAAAAAAAAATATATATATATATATATATATATATATATATATATACTATTTCGATTTTGTTTTGATATATATGTTTCAAGTTCCTTTTGGGCATTAGGCTTAGGCTATTTTGCATAGCCTTTAAGTTGTTTAAGATTAGCTTAAAGTTTGGTGTTTTTTTTTTTTTTTTTTTTTTTTGTAGAATTTAGTTTTATTTCTTATTTCCTCTTTTTTAATCTTGAAATTTTATGAAAAGTATAAAAAAATCAATTTTTATTGTTAGATTTGGTAAATTTTGCTTCATTCCAAAATTTAAACTTTTAAAAAAGATCAAAAAAAAAAAAAACATTTTCTTAAAGCTTAGATTTTGATTTAGCATCATTTAGATTTTTTTGTTTAAAGTTTCTTTTAGCTTTAAAATTTTGTTGTATCTGAAAAAATCATAAAAATATTTTGAAAATATTTTGCCAGATTTAGTCTTGGCTCGGGGATTTATCACATCTTGTTTTTTTTTTTTTCCTGTTGAGGCTAAATTTTTGATGTGGAATAAATGTTTATCATCTTTTATGTGATTTAGCATGCTTGAAATGATCCTAAATGTAATATCTAGTTAGCACTTGACGTGGTTGTTTAAAGCATTTATCTTTCGAAATTTTAATTGTTGAAATATCGTTATTGAGTTTTAATCGCTGGATCACTATAAAAATATTGTGCGTTTATCGAATGTTTTGCATTTGTTTGAGTTATCTAATGGTAAATGATTTTTGATGGGTTCATCTTTCCACAACATCTGATAATTGATCGTTTAAACATTAACTCCACAAGGCACTGGTCTGTTAACCCAATAAAATCTATTTAGTGCTGGTTTCCATTCGCGTCTCTCAACCCAACTGTTTCACAATTGGTCAAATCATTTTCTCATAGGGTCTACCACCCTTAGCCGCGGGAGACAAGCTTAAACGAAGAGATCGGGGATCAGAGTGACAGCCCCTGGTCTGAGCGTTGTCGTGACAACCTGTGCGACAACACTCCTTTAACTGAAATTTCCCCTTTCTTAAGAAGAGTTTATGAGCTTGCCATGTTGATGCATGTCTATAGAAAACTCCATCCTAGAGTGGGAAATGTAACTCCTCATATGTACGTGAGTATCCATGGCTTTTGGCCAAAGTCCTTTATGGCTCCTTGGGCAAATGTATCAATCTCCTTTGGTCGTGACCTTGCAAAGTCCTTCTAGCAGCAAAGCTCATCTGGCTTCAAAGGTGAATTACATCTATCTCCTTCAGTCGACCTAGCCAAGTCCTTCTGGCTTCTAAGGAGAAGATTTGTCCAATCCTATAATTTCCCTAGGGCATTCACCTCAGGTTGACCTAGACAAGTCCTTTTAGCTTCAAAGGTGAATGTATCCATATAATTGCCCCTGCAATTGCCTTGGGCAATTCACCTTTTTGGTCAAAGTCCTTTATGACCTAGCCATGTCCTTTTGGCTTCAAAGGTGAATGTATTCATCTCCCTTGGTCAAAGTCCTTTATCACCCAGCCAAATCTCCTTATGGCTTCAAGATATGGTGCACACAATCCTACAAAGACCTCATCATTCCCCTCTAATGAGGGAGACATTTAGCATCATACTAAGCTCGTCTTTGAGTATGTCTACAATCTACCATATGTGGATATCCACTGGATCTCTCTTGCTCCTCTCTGTATCATGTCTCAAATGCAGTGACCCAACCATGTCCTTCTACTTCTGAAGAAGCTCTTCCTATGATAGTCCTAGTTGCTCCCTCTGTCATGAAAGCAAATCCTCCTATCATTGTTGATCCCTCTATTACTTGAGCAAGTCCTTCTGTTAATATTGCTACCTCAGAACTAGAACCTCTTATGGTCATCTGATGCAATCATGGATGTCATCCCTTTTGAACATTAATCACTTCTTGTTGAGTCTATGCTCGAGTCCAAGAGTTTGACCATCATCGATAGGAGCAAAAATATTCTCATAGTCCACTCCCTCTTTTTGGGAGAACCCTCTTGCGAAAAAACTCACTTGTATGTTTCCATCTATTGTGTGAATCATCGCCTTGGCAACCTCCACAACGTACCTATTCTTCCTTTCACTAGACATGGACCAGGATTTAATCTACTTCACCGGTAGAGATTCTAAAGTGATATTTCATGCTTCCATGTGCTATAAAGTAGTACACATTTCCTTCCTTGCGCCAATGTTGAGAGTCTAGAACACAGATAATTGCTAAAGTGCCTTGAAAGAAGCAAGGAAGGCTCATACATCTCCACAAGCATGTCTCATTGAACATATTTGTGAAAACCATTTCAGACTTTATACCATAGCATGTAACAAGATGTTGATCACCTTCATCGCTATTGCTTGCATCATGAGCATCTTCCTAGTTAGAAATTTAAGGAGAGCTCCTCCTAAGGAGATTTTAGACTTGAAACTTTGATGTTTCCTTCTACCAACTATTCTTTTGCCTTTAGTTGAGTATTTCTCATTCATTTCAATATTACATTCATCATTCCCTTCATTGTCTTCTACATGCCTAATACTTGCTTCTGAACATGATAGAAAGAGTAGAGGAAGGGCATAAAAGAAGTAGTGTCAGGCCCACCACCCTGGTCTAATGATCCCTTTTCTGAAAATGTCTTTGGATATCACCTTTTCTTCTCCGTGTCATTCTCCTAGATTTCCAAAGATTTGGTAAAATAGTGTTTAGAAACCTTGATATAAAACTATTACTCAATTGTTCTTCACACTCAATCATCATCAACAACAACCATGTGAAACTTGCAATTCATGTGTTCATCGACAGCACTACGAACTTTCCTCCTCTTCAATTTCACCATATTTGACGAAACTAAGGAATATGCTACGGATATTGATACAATGTTGGCAGTCCCGCGCTTACATTTATTTTTCCATGTTTGCACCACAGGACTAGGTGAAATGGCGCTCTCACTATGTTTCCTCAACACACAAAGCATACGTATACAGCAATCAATCCACTCTGTGTGCATAACACATTGGCCTCTAATGGCATTTCCCCCCTGGCATCTAATCTCTACAATCTTCCATCGATCTCTAGTTGCTACGATCCACAACGCACGCTGCCAATCAGATTCAATACACTCTATGGACTATTCAACAGACATGGGTAGTTTTTGCATATTGACCATTACACTCAGATCACACGCATGTGTCTTTTGTCTTACATTGTACAAGAGGGTATTATGTATACTTTAGACTGCCAATTCACCAAGCATTAGACTGCCAATGCACCAATGCTTGGCTCTTACGTTGATCACACATTACATCTACAAGTTATATGCACAAGTGTATTTAGATTTTCATAATTGATCTGCCAGAATGCATTAGAGTATTAACTCACTTCATTGCATTTCACACCATGACATTACTCTGCTTCAGCCATTGTGTAGGCCATTATGCACTCAGGTTGTTCCTCTTATTACGAACTCAAATGATACGCAGGCTAGCACTCATACACTGATCCACAAACCTTTGTTTCATTAAATACACAGGCTCACTAGATCACATCATCAATTTTTTTTATACTCAACCATACGTTCTGATTATTGTTACAGGTGTTTGCATTTACACACAAATCGCTCTCTGTCTAATCTCTGGTCGCACATAGAGGACCCTTCTTCACACTGAAGAAACTTGTCATCAACATTCCAACCTTCTGCAAATGTTCACTATGAGATTGCACCAGTCCTTATTACTTCAGAGGTTAAGGACCATAAGAAACTTCAAAACATGTATTTGTCTACGCATTAAATTATACCCAATTGCTCTCGACCATTAGTTGAACCATATCTCAGAAGTCCAGGCTATTGGCTATTTGATCCCATTGCTTGATACCTGTGCTGGAACAAATTAAAACAAAAGAAAAACTACTCATATTTTTAATACAATCCTTGACCTCCCCTCTTGAAGTCTTTGTCTTAGGCCTGCAGCCCTGCAGCCTGCGGTTAGCCCTTATTTTCATGAGAAAAGCCTCAGCCAAGTCTCTCCTTGACTGTGGTTAGCCCTTATCAAGCTCGGTCCTCCAAAAAAAAGTCACCACAGGGTTTGCAACCTAAACTAGGGTACAGACCAGCCCTAAATAGACCTTCCTTGATTCATCTAGTAGCACGGATCCAACTAGAACCCTCGGCGTCTTCTTGGTTGTTCTTTCAACAAGCTCTGATACCATGTTGAATTTTCTACAAAGATGCATAGTATAATATTTATTTTCTAATATGATAATTACTTCTAGTGATTTTTAATTAATTCTTCTTATGTCACTGATATTATTAAGCAAATATACGCAAAAAAATCAACAGTAAAGCAAAGAAAATAGCAGAAACAATAAAGATCAAAGAGACAGCCAAGCACAATAGAAACAACAATATTCTCCCTAGGAAACCCAAATTTGGGAGTAAACCCAGCAACTCTTCTTCTAGGAGAAATTCTTCTTCAGCAATGTTTACAATAAATTGTCTAGAAATCTGTGCCAAAAAACAAATCCAAATTTCCATCATTTTTATGCTCCCAGAAGTATCTTTCATAGAAGAGAGATAATGAGTAAGTTAGACAAATGAAGTGTCACATCATGTGTATATATACAAGTCGAATGGGTGCATTTACCCCAAGGGACACAGCCATTCATGGTGGCATCAGCCTGTTACTTTTGAGCCTACATGAAAACCAAAAGTAAAATTTATTTTATTTTAATTTCCATAATTTTTCTAGGCTGACTTAAGAGGCCTCTTGGCATGCAAGAATACCTCTTTGTGCTACAAAAAAATCAACAGCGTTGCAGGGGCCGAATTTCCAATTCAAGGAGGAGGCCAAATTATTATCCCTGAGAGCCTAATTATTATTCTGAGGAGGGTGAATTATCTTGTTGAAACACACACCCTAGCTGCTGGTGATTGGTTTTGATGGTTGCATAGCCACCCTAGCTAGTCAAGAAATTCATCATCTACAGATGAGGTCGAATTGACTTTTCAAGGAGGTCGATCAGTCCTGGAGAGGATCAATTTGACTATCCAAAGAGGTCGAATTTCCAGTTTGCACAGGGTCGAATTCTCTTCTCTCCAAGGAGGCAGATTTGGATGTTCTATTTGTGTTGCACATGTCAAATTTCCACTTCAAGTAGGAGGCCAAATTATTATCCCTGAGGGCCTAATTATTATTTTGAGGATGAATTATCTTGTACAAGGACCAAGTTATCTTCAAGACGATGAATTGCTAGGGGTGAAGCGCAAGGCTGTAAGGCCAATCCTACATTATCATGTCAGGGGGGGGGGGGAGGAGGGGTGACAGGGGGGGGAGGGGAGCAAAAGTTTCAATAGGGCTCAATTTCCTCTTTTGTGGGAGATCAATTTGCTGCGTTTTGAAGGCCCAATTAGCAATCTCTTAAAGAGATGCCTTATCCAGAAGGGACGGAATTGTTGTCATTTAGGAGGGCCGAATTAGGTTATTAAGTATGGTCGAATTGTGGTGTTTAGGAGGGCCAAGTTGCTAAGAATCAGGAAAGCCAAATTAAATTCTTCAAGTGGGCCGAGATTACAATTTGGTATGGAGGACGAGTTGCAGAGTTAAGGGAGTCAAAGGAAAGGATTTGTGGAAATCCTCCCATCAGGTTTCCTTCCAAATTAATTGATGTAATTTCCTCCCAAATTATGAATAAAATAGCTGGAGTTTGCAATATTTTTCTCTACAATTTCTAGACTTGTGTTTGTAATTTATTCTTGAATTTTCTAGCAAAAAATTTATGGTGGATTTCTCGAATTTAATTTTTGGAAATTATATAAGGGGAATATTATAGGAAATCATACGGAAGTAATTTAACTAGGTTGCTAGAATAGAGATTTTAACACTACCTGCTTAAGAGCTAAGTAATAGGGCACATCCAAACAAGACGCAGGTCCCTTATTTTGTGTCGAACACTAATATGTGAAGCCACATGTTTGACACATGTTTGGCATGTCTTGTTCACATGGTGCATGCCAAACATGTGTCAAACACGTGGCCTCATCACATCGCCCCGCAAAAGAGGCCCATGGCCCATAAAAACACATTTCCATTTCATTTGTGCTCATTTCACTCAACCAGTTTGTGTGAGACTGGAGTACAACTGAGGGTTATTGTGCAGTGTTAAAAGGGATTCCAAGTGTTGGGCAAGTGAATTTGTCCACCACCAATCTTCAAGTTTTTTCCTACAACAATCCATTGTCTTCCTCATTTCACAAAAATCATGGCTCAAGGGTAGTTAGAAAAGGTCAAAGGAAAGGGAGGAATGCCCACACTAATGTTTTCCCCCCTCCATTTTCTTCAGGGTCTGCTAGTACTCCATTTGTTGGATACAGTGTTATTGGAACATGCCAATTTGACCCCCAAATTGGTTCAGTTAGATGCTTGGAACAAAAAAAGGCCGGTTTAGTACCAAATTTTCCTTTTTCCACCAAATGGGCTAGTTTCATACAATGTGACCAAGAATATTCCAAACACAAATTTAAAAAAAACAACAATTTTTAATGGAGCAGCCTAACATTCAATCTTAGGGCCCTACTATTGATATGCAACTAATGGCAATGTTAAATTCTTAAAGTAAAAGGATAACTAAACTTTTAACATTACAATTAATTGTTTCGGGATGTTTGGGAATGGTTCCAACCTCATTGGATTTCATATGAATAAAGTAGAATTCTAGATCCCACTCAAAATCCAATCGATTTGATAGTTTTAGGATTTCAGGATTGGGAGAACTGCAATGTTTCAATTGGATTTTTTCATGTATGAGGGTATGGAACTAGCATTTAATCGAGAGCACCAAAAACTCTATGTACCTTGATGTTAGTGGCACTCATTATTGAACTCCTTTATCATAACCCTAGTAAAAATGTACCCATCACTCAAACAAAATTTTGACTTGACATGTTAAGCTTTTCCCATCTTTTAATGCTTAAAAGGCGATATTGACGACAAATATCCCAATAGAGGCAATGATTCTGATGATATGTAGGTATTTGTTGTATCATAATTTTTTTGGATTTTAGAAGCCATCTAGAGCCCTTGTTTGTTGATGTATTTTTTGTTCAGATATGGATTCTACTCGGTGCTAATTGGTTATATGCACCCTTACATGCTATATAAATGAGAACTTTTGGATATTTGTGTATAGATTGTTTGGACTCATATATATGCACACACACACATTGCTCTCCCGCACATACTCCATCCTCCACACTACAAAAGCTCCAGACAAGGAAAGATTTTAACATATATATATATGTGTGTGTGTATGTGTGTTTTTTCTCTAAAATTTCAATATTTTATGTATCTTTTGGTCAACCAGCTTGTTTATTGTTTTCGGTCCAGTTCTGACTAGTTCCCAATTTGGGTGGTCTACCAGTTCAGTCAAAGGTTTGGTCTTAATAACATTGGTTGGAAGTGGAGCTGCAATAGCAGCTTCAAATGCTGAAAAAAACACTGGTTTAGCAAGAGAGCAGGTTCAAGAGTAAAAGTTATATGATTGAATTTGTACCATCATCATGTAAAACTGCAAATGTTTTAGTTTCTAAATTCTAAAACAATTTGAATCTTTGTCCGTATTTCAGTTTTGTGTGTAATTCACTAATTTGTTATATTTCTTAACATGTTCTCTGTCTCTCATTTCCAGGGTCACTATGTCTCATGTCAGACACTTCGTGTCCCATGTTATCCTATCATGTGACTTAATACCCCACTCAAGCTTCATCTGATCGAGCGAAGGTTCTCTATAAAGTTTTCAACCCATTACCCTACAGGCATCCATATCTAGTGTAGGTGTATACGTGTTCTTTGGATGGATTTTCTCACTTTTGCACTTGATATTTCTGGTTCTAGCACATTAATGGCCAGCTCCAGCACACTGTTTTAGTGCTGTTTTAAAATTTTATTGGCATGCTTTTGGGTTAGCTGTTTTGTTGTGTTCAACCACCACACTATTTTTTGATCTCCAGATATGTGGAACTAGGGTTTCTGGATATGATTTGTTAACACTCATTGCTTGGCACAATAAAACATATCAATTTACCAAAAAATTATCAGTTCAGTCCAAGCATTGAATTCATTATAGCATGAGTTCCAAATTTCATGTATTTATCCACAAACTTCTATCTAGTCTCATCTATCTCTGATGAACACACCATAATAAGAACCTGTTGAATGCAAAGTCTTTCAAAATGGTCTAGATAATAAGACTTAAGTATTTATACCTACTACTGTCATGAGGAATCATAGAAAAGCCTTCAACACCATTTTGTAGAAAGAGTAATACTTTGGAGTTTATATGTTGTCTATGAAAACATTTACAGTATTATTCAAATGAATAGGTATGTTCTTTTCTAATTCTGTACCAAATGTTGTTATAATATCCCCATAGGTATGATTATATACATGTCCAAGAATTTCTAGAAAATGATCCAATCCAAATGCCAAGCCCTCTGCTATATTACCTTGAAGCCACTTCTTCGGGTAAAAAATGCTGGAAACTCTTCACTATTATATGCTGCAACAGTCACTCCTTGTGTCTCCTGCAGTTGAAAATCAATGGCAGGGGAAAAACAGAATATATTACAAACAATGAAAATGGTATAAAGTAAAAAGCAACAGGTGCCCTAATGTCAAGAACTGAAATTAATAAAGTCCTTTTGCAACATTTATTCCTATCAAAGAGCCTAAGTTTGACTAGGGTGATTAGTTCCAATTCTTGGACACACACAAAAAGTGCAAGAAAAATAGAGAAGTGTGCAAGACGTTGTAATAATAGAAAATAGAAACATATTGTATAATTTCCACACTCCCTCATTTGGCATCTTAAACCCCATAGGTCAATTGAGGATGGTTTTTAAGGGCCAGGTCTAATAACCTTTTTTCAAGGAAATTGGGTCTTATATCATACAAAAGAAGAATGGGGCATCACAGGGATTCACATTCCTACCAAAACAAAAGGGCATCCCACAATCAGAATCTAAGATATACTTTCTATTCAACATGAGCTTAGCACAATCTTGTGTATCCAAGTTATCAAAATATACATAAAAAATTCATCCTACAGGATCTTTTTCTAGAGCATTAGAAAGTCTGATGACATCTCGACTTCCAAAGGAAAGAAAAGAGCATCTAAAACATTAGAGCCATGCAGATTGCTTATGTAGCGACAAAACTTAATAGTTTTTTGTGCTTTTAAATGTAAAATACTCAATGTATTGTAAGTAATATTTATTTATAAGATGAAAATGTAGAAGGATTGATTGAATGTTACAATGAGAGCCTGCTTATATACCTAGGCAGGTGTCCCTTCATCACTGGGCATGTCTTTTAGACATGCCTTTTCATTTAACTAATGACTATTAAAATAATCATTATTTTGATTATTTATTATTTACATTTATTTGTATTTACTTCTATTTAATATAAATTATATTCATAACATTGCCTCTCTCTTCGAAAAGCTTTGTCCTCAAAGCTTGTTGCTTGACAATTTCCTCATATTGCATACGTCATTTTGGCATGTGCAAATCGTCAATCTCGGCATGAATTTATCCATTCTCCTTTTTTTTATAATTTGTTTTTTTCTTGCCTAAACACTTTTTTTTATTATTATAATTAAATTAACTATATAATATAACTATGTTGCCAGGAAACGTGGGTTCCGGGACGGGGACGGCATTTTTGGCAACAGGGTGCATGGGTTCGTCGGGTAATATAATAATATTAAATTTTAATAATTATGTTAATGTAATGATTCAATTTTTCAAAAATTAAAATATATATACTATGAACCGTTTTTCCTTAACAAATTCTGAACCATTTAATTGGATTTTGTTGATCCATGGTGAAATTACATTGCAAGGGTAAGCAACACCATTGTTAGAGGGTGGATAATGAACTGGCTTGAATGTTGTGTAGATGATTGAGTTGAAATACATTCTCACTGACCAGTTTATATTGTAAAGAATAGCACAGAGCTATATTCAGTGTATGAATGCATTTATGTAATACCATTCATTAATGCAAAAAATGATGAAGATTTTCTGCGCTTTATTAATCTAATTGCAACTATTTCAGGTTAAAAGAACTGAAACGTATACTTCTCATATTATATTATATAGTATAAAAAATTAAAAATTTAACAAGTCTGGGCTGAGTAGAGGTAAGTTTGTGGCATTGTCATCTCTGTTTAGGGCTTCGGTTGGGTATAGGAGTCTGCATAGGGAGGCCGAGGCCTGTTCCTTAGTGAACAGTGAGCTGTTTTGTGTAAACCAGTGTTGATAATATCGGTATCGGGAAAATATCGGCGAGGGTCCAGAAAATATCTTATCGGCAATATCGGCAAGCATAAAAAATAAATTTTTCAAATTTTTAAATATAGCCGATATTTTGCCAATATTTTCAAAATATCGCGATATTTTGCCGATATTTTCCGATATTTTGAAAATATTGCGATATTTTCTCGGCGATATATCGTTTTGCCGAAAATATTGCCGATATTATCAACAGTGGTGTAAACAGTGG
Source organism: Pinus taeda (assembly GCA_000404065.3). Lineage (NCBI taxonomy): Eukaryota > Viridiplantae > Streptophyta > Pinopsida > Pinales > Pinaceae > Pinus > Pinus taeda. Next base: position 122,455 of record APFE030432829.1, on the reverse strand, counting down.
CATGAATCAAGCCCACAGCTCAGCGTTTGACAACAAGGAGGAGGGACTATGCTGCAGCTGTAGGAGGCAAATTGAGTGTATAAAAGTGGACTGACAGTTGTGGCTCATGTTGCAGACAGTGCAAAACAGCAAGAAATTGTGACATTCATTCCGGCAAGCCTTTAAAAGCACTGTATGAGTTGTCACGTTATTGTAATTCTGCTTAATGTAGCTGAGCCCCTGTGGGTGTTCACTGTTCAAATGTGTAATATAATGCACCTATATTTTTCACATGCGGGTCTTGTGAAACTTTTTCATGGAATAATAAAATTGAAAACGAAAACTTGTAAATACCACTGCCGTTGAAGCTGCTCTGTCCACTGCCGCTGAAGCTGACCACTGCTGCTAAAGCTACCCACTGCCCACTGCTACTGAAGCTGCCCAGTGCCGCCGGAAATGGTAAACGGGGACGGCTCAAGCCTCAACCAAATGGAAAAAAGTTAAATGAAATCACGTATCAGATATTTGCTTGTGTGCGTTCATAGAGAGTTAAAGTCTTAAAGATTTAGGGTTTTTAAAGTTTTTTACATTTGTTATAAGTTAAAACTTAATAATAAAATAATTTTTAGTTTTTAAATTTTATTTTTATTTTTTTTTTTTTTTTTTTATTTTTTTTTTTTTTTAATTTCAATAAAAAATTATTTGAAATTAAATTTTTAATATAGTTTTTTATGAAGAACCCAAAGAACCCGAAGAACACAAAAGAACCCAACCCGAAGAACCCGAAGAACCAAGAACCCAAGAACCCATTAAAGGAAAAGAACCCAAATTTTTTTTGAAGAACCCCGGTTCTTCATGGAAGAACCCGTACCTAATCTGGTACTTGGTGCAGGAACCTGGGACAGGTTTCTAGGAACCCACCCCTGGGTGCGGGAACCCGTGCAACATAGTAATATAGTATATAATTATAACTATGTATATAATAATTTAATTATTTAATAAACTTTAAACAATGACATAGTGAATATATATCTTATAATTTATACCATAGAAAAAAAAGTGAAATGTTGCAGATCCAAAGGAGGTAACTTTTCGATTCGATAATGCGACCGACAAAATCTCATTGTCGACAAGGATGACACAGTCCGGAATGGTCAGGACAAATGATACCTTGACCAGAGAAATTAACGCGGTCGAGGTAACAACTATGTTTCGGCAGAATGTTGGACAGTAGATTGAATAGATGCGAGCGAGGAACAGAGAAGAGCGTGTTGACCGGCGGCAAGAAGTTCGAGTTCTAAACACGAGAATGGTGGACAGAGAATAGAGTGGTGTTAGGACGAGGATCGGTGGGGCGTACAGCAAGCAGGATCGTGGTGGATTAGCGGTTGGGAAGTATGTTGTGTTTGGAAGTGCGGTAGCGGTTGTTGGCATTGACACGGGTGGGGACAACGAAACAATGGACGCAAGGACTGGCAGATAGGAAAAAAACGACTATTGGAACACAATACAGCGTTGACCCTGGTATATGGATGTGGTTACACTTGATAGGAGAACGCTGGATGATCCGGTGCAACGGAAAGGTTGGAAGAGTTGTGTGGCAGTGTGATTGACCCGAGGAACCAATAGGTGGACGAGCTCGATGGTAGAGGGTAGACAACGGGTCTGGAGAAGACGTTGCCAACAAAGCGGTGTTGTCAGCAGGGATGGTGGACGAGATTATATTCATCTTTCTATTTTCACGAGCAACACTGTTGTCAACGGCAGGTAGTGAATCCAACACCGCTCCAACCATAGTGTTTGCATAGTCTTCGGCTGCTGCAGTGAAAATCCTGTGGCACCCAAGCGCTGTAAGAGTTCATCCACAGCATTGCCTATGCATATCCAAGATGGATGATTGACCAGAAATTTTGAACAAGCCTCAAATTTCTGAGTTCAATCATTTGTGAAAATAAGAATAACATGATCACATATACTAAAAGCATCATTTAGTTTGGCTCTGATGTCTTGGTGAGGACTCCACAACCCTGATTTTGCAACATAGCGTAAAGTATCCATGCAGTCATTCTTTATTACAAAATATTTGCATCGACCAATCAATGAGATAATGCATCTTTGAAGATTTTGGAGTGGTCCATGGCCACCCATCAACTCACTTGGCATACCATCGTGAGGTTGCAAAGCCTGTAGATTACCAGGGATGAAGGAAGATGACCCCAGATGAGGTAACCAGGGAACATTATTAACAGACCTTGTTTGTTGATGAAACAGCTCAACTGGTCCATGTTGTTACGGAGGTGGTGGTGTATTTTGAGAGTGTGGCCCAAGGGGTGGGGCTGGTGCATTTTGTTGCAGAGGTGATGAATTCTCAAAGTGTGGCCAGAAGGATGGGACTAGGTGAAATTTTTCTACATATGGTTCATCCTAAGATTGTGACCCAATGGGTGGGAATCATGGGTATTCTTGCAATCTAGAAATATCGTCCTCTTTTTCTTCATCTACTTTGACATATTAGTTTTTGTACCATCTGATGTGTTCTGCCTTGAAAATTTGTGGAGAGTGTAGAATACAGGAGATCTCCAAAACCCATATATCGTTTCTAGAAATTTCGCCTAGAAATGACTTAATTAGATGTTTAACCAGTTTTTTAAATATTTCCTAAGTCTAAAGTTAGGGAATATGGTTAATTAAACAGTGTTAAATTGTTAATTAAGTCAAAGCAAGAATCATCTAGAAACTCACACGGATTGATTCACAGAGATTATCCTAGCCATCAATTATGTTTTAATATTGGTCAGTGGTGCTCCAACGGATGATTATAAGATGAAGTCGATGTGGTGATGGAGAATACACTTCATCAGTTCGAATTCTGAGCAAATTGATTTACAGAGTAACAGCGGTTAATTGTCGGAGAGAGAGCTAGAGATCGACGCAGTGTGAGAGGGGAAAGACAATGATTCGGAGGAAATATTTCTAGATTCGGAGAGGCAGCAGCAATAGGGCCGAGTTATCCCAAAGAGGCAGCGTAGAGGCTCTATGCAGTAGCTTCAACAAGTAGATCGAATTGCTGGTGAGGAAAAATTGTTCTCAGTTACAAAGGCCAGGCAGAGGTTCCAGAAGGTCGGAGAGATGATTCCCTCAGCAGCTAGAGGTAGAATGAATTCATCAATGGCAGTTTCGAGACACACATGCGGCAAATAGCACAGAGACAGCGCAGGAGAGGCTCACGCTGGGGTTTGGAGGTTGAGTTGAGTTTTCCAAAGGCAAGTCATGCCAGAGATTGCCTATGGGAGAAGGGAATTTCCCTTCAGTATTTTTCCTAGATTTTCTTGTTGTGGATTGCCAGTTTCAAGCATTCAGACTGTACTCAGATTTTTAACTACTGCATAATATTAAAACCCTCATCTGCTGCACCGTTTTCCCAAGTTGGGTTTTTTTGGGGACTTTTGTCCAAAATTAACAGTGTTTTTCTTGTGTGTGTGTGCATCTTTTCTTCCAGCATTTATTCTTCCGCAGTTTTATTTGTGTAGATTGCATTGTGATTTATTCAATATGTGTTGTAGCAAACAGTAAATAAATTGTTAAATTAAATTAACAATTAGGAGAATAATTCCTAGTTGTTGCAATAGGATTTCGGTTTGGCATTGTCACATGGTATCAGAGCACGATTGATCAGTCAGAGAGCTCAGAAGCGAAGAGAGAAGGAATTTCGCTGCTCATTGTGGGCAGCTGGCCGAAATTCCCAAGGACAGCGCAATCATTCTACCAGGAGATCGAATTACTTGTGGAGGTTCAATTTTTCTGAGTGAGGAACAGAAAAATTCGATCTTTCCAAATTGAATGATTCCAAAGGCAGAGGGAGTAGCTTAGATCTTTTCATTGAGAAGATCTCTAGCTGGACACGGAAGTTTTGCAGCAGTACGCTAGAGCAAAGCCAGCATCAAGTGGAAGGAAGAAGAGCACACACAGAGGGAAAATTTTCCTCAACCTACTTCTAGTATCAAGAAGTTCGATTTTTCCTTGCAAATCAGTAGTCGTTGTGAGCAGATCTTCTCACTCCAGAAAGGAGTGCGAATAGCAGAGTAGCAGCTGAGCAGAAGGAAAGAGGAGATTTTCAACATTTTGTTGAGATGCCTGCTGGGCTTCGTGATCAAGACAAGTTAGATGGGGCTTCCAACTATGTAATTTGGAAGGCAAGTATGTCCTTCCTTCTAGATGAGTTTGGCCTGAAAACATATATTGATGCAATGGTAGCAGTTCCCTGGGATGTAAATCAGCTGAAGGAGTACAAAAAGGAGATGGAACGGGTCAAACGATTGATCCTACATGGAGTCTGGGATCATGTTGTTTCACATATAGTTGGCAAAGATACTGCCAACCAGATGTGGGATGCTCCCACCAGGTTGTATCAGGGTACTTTCGAGCAGCAAAAGATGTACCTCGAGGAGAAGCTTACGCTCATATGGATCCAGAAGGGGAAGCATAGACCCCTTCCTCACCAAGATTCAGAAGGTTCGAGGCCAATTGTCAGTTATTGGGGAAGCGCCTCAACCAACAGAGCTTGTGAGATTATCACTCAACAATGTCTCCGAGGAATGGCAGGTTTTTGCCAAAGCATATTAGGCAGAGACAAGCTACCAGATTGGGACAGGATGTGGGTTGACATGCAGTAGGAGGAATTGAAGTGAGCTCTTCTAAAGAGTTGCAGTGGCAGCAGCAGCGGACAGAAGAAGGTGAATGAGGAGGAGAATCTGGCCCTCGCATCTAAGGGTCCTAGTCAAGGATAGGGCGAGCAGAGGAAGAAGAAGATGGACCTATTGAAGGTGAAGTGCTTCACATGTGGTGAACTCGGTCACTACAGTGCCTAGTGTCCTCTCAGAAAGAAGGACAAAGAGGAGAAGCAGGACCAGGAGGAAGACTTTGCTATGACCACCGACATACCTCCAGGAGTGAGGTGGGGTGCTCTAGAGTTGTAGCCCTAGAGCGCTATAGATGGGCAAGATCCTTGAGGATTCCACCTCATGAATCAATACCTTGCTACAAGGGCCCACAGTATTCGGTAGCAGGATGGATCAGTGATAGTTGGTGCAATTAGATGTCAGAGTTACAGATGCAAAGACTAGTAGTAGTCAGATTCTGGGGAGCGCAGTGTAGAGTTGACAACAATACAGTTGGCACAGTGCAGAGTCAGCAACAACGTAGATTCTTCAATAACAGTGCAGATCTTAGCAGCGATTAAAGACTCGGGTGACAGATGCATTACACTGATCACAGTTGATTCAATATTTTGGATGCTTTTCAGTTGCAGATGTTGCAGTTGCAGCAGCAACAAATGAAAGGGAGTTGTAGTGTAGTTCAGTGTTGGAAGCAGTTTTGCAAGGTTAGCGGCAGCACAGATGCAATGTATATCAGAGTTGCGCAGTGGTTGGTGGGCAGTATGGCCAGACATCAGCAATGTGATAGGAGATGATGCAGAGACAGGGTGATGCTACAAGGTGTGCAGTAGCACTAGAACACATTCCTCGCTAAGAGGGAGTGTTAGTTTTTGTAGCATCAAATGTGTTTTAGCCTTGAAATTTTGTGGAGAGGTTAGAATACATGAGATCTCCAAAATCTAGAACTCGTTTATGGAAATTCCGCCTAGAAATGACTTAATTAGATTATTAACTAGTTTTTAAATATTTCCTAAGTCTAAACATAGGGAATATGGTTAATTAATCAGTATTAATTAAGTCAAGGCGAGAATCATCTCGAAACCCACACGGATTGATCCAAAGATAATCCTAGCCATTGATTTTGTTTTAATCTTAGCCGTTGGTGCTCCAACAGAGGATTATAAAAGGAGGTTGATGTGGTGATGGAGAATACACTTCATTAGTTCAATTTTTAAGCAGATCGATTTCCAAAGTAGTAGCAGTCAATTGTCAAAGAGAGCTAAAGATCGAAGCAGTGTGAGAGGGGCAGAGATAGTGATCCAAAGGAAAGATTTCCAGAACCGAAGAGGCAACAGCAAGAGGGCTGAGTTATCCTAGAGAGGCAGCGCAGAGGCTCTATGCAGTAGCTTCAACAGGCAAATCGATTTGTTGGTGACGAAAAATCGTTCTCAGTTCTAGAGGCCAGGGAGAGGTTCCAGAAGGCCAAAGAGACGATTCCCTCAACAACTAGAGGCATACTGAATTCATCAATGGCAGTTTCGAGCCACATGTGTGGCAGACAGCGCAGAGACAACGCAGGAGAGGCTCACGATGGAGCATGGAGGCCAAGTTTTCTAAAGGCAAGTTGTGCCAGAGATTGCCTATGGGAGAAGGGAATTTCCCGTCAGTATTTTGCCCAAATTTTCTTATTGTGGATTGCTAGTTTCAAGCATCCAGATTGTACTCAAATTTCTCACTGCTGCATAATATTAAAACCCTCATCTACTGCACCGGTTTTCCCAAGTTGGGTTTTTCCGGGGACTTTTGTCCAAAAACAACTATATTATTTTTATGTGTGGGTGCTAGCATTTCTTCCAGCGTTTATTCTTCCGCAATTTTATTTGTGTAGATTGCAGTGTCATTTATTTAGTGTTTGTTGTAGCAAACAACAAATAAATTGTTAAATTAAATTAACAATTAGGAGAATAATTTCCAGTTGTTGCAATAGGATTCCGGTTTGGAATCTTCACATGATATCAAAGCACACTTGATCAGCCGGAGAGCTCAAAAGCGAAGAGAGAAGGAATTTCGCTGCTCATTGTGGGTAGCAAGCCGAAATACCCAAGGACAACGCAATCATTCTGCCAGGAGGCTGAATTACTTGTGGAGGTTCAATTTTTCTGAGTGAGTGGCAGAAAAATTCGATCTTTCCAGATCGAGTGATTCCAAAGGCAGAGGCAGCAACTCTGATTTTTTTGTTGAGCAAATCTCTAGCTAGACGCAGAAGTTTTGCAGCGGGAAAATTTCATCAGGGAACTTCTAGTCTCAAGAAGTTTGATTTTTGCTTATAGATTAGTGGTCGTTGTGAGCAGATCTTCTCACTCCAGAAAGGAGTGCAAATAGCAAAGCAGCGGTTGAGTAGAAGGAAAGAGGAGATTTTTGACATTTTGTTGAGATGGCCACTGCTAGGCTTCGTGATCAGGAAAGGTTGGATGGGGCTTCCAACTATGTCATCTGCAAGGCAAGGATGCCTGTCCTTCTAGATGAGTTTGGCCCAAAAACATATATTGTTGCAGTGGTAGCAATTCCCCAGGATGGAGATCAGCTAAAGGAGTATCGAAAGGAGATGGCACGGGTGAAACGACTGATCCTAGATGGAGTCTGGGATCATGTTGTTTCACATATATCTGGCAAGATACTACTAAGTAGATGTGGGATGCTCTCGCCACGTTGTATCAGGGCACTTCCGAGCAGCGAAATATGTACCTCGAGGAGAAGTTGAGGCTCATCTAGATGCAGAAGGGGGAAGGCATAGACCCCTTCCTCACCAGGATTCAGGAGGTCCAGGACTAGTTGTCAGTTGTTGGGGCAATAACTCAACCAACAGAGCTTGTGAGATTAGCACTCAACAGTGTCTCCGAGGACTGACAAGTTATTGTCCAAAGCATATTGGGTAGAGATAAGCTACCATATTGGGATAGGATGTGGGCTGAGTTCAAGCAGAAGGATTTGAGGCGAGCTCTTCTAAAGAGCTCCATTAGTGGTAGCAGCAGCAGAAAGAAGCAAGTGAAGGAGGAGGAGAATGTGGCCCTTGCATCTAAGGGTCCTAGTCAAGGACAGTGGGAGAAAATGAAGAAGAAGGACATGTTGAAAGTCAAGTGCTTCAGATGTGGTGAACTCGGTCACTACAGTACCTCGTGTCCTCTCAGAAAGAAGGACAAAGAGGATAAGCAGGACCAGGCTACAGCACATGCTGAGATCGACAGGTTATCCTCCAGGTTGTAGGAAGACTTTGCTATGATTGCCAACATACCTCCAGGGGTGAGGTGGGGTGACCTGGAGTTGTAGCCCCAAAGCACTACAGATGGGCAGGATCCTTGAGGAGTCCACCTCATGGATCAATACCTTGCTACAGGGGCCGATAGTATTCGATAGCAGGAAAATTAGTGATAGTTGGTGAAGTCAGATGTCAGAGTGACAGTTGAGAGACTAGTAGCAATCAGATGCTGGGGAGCACAGTGTAGAGTTGGTAGTAGTGTAGTTGGCACAATGCAGAGTTAGCAACAACGCAGATTCTTCAGTAGTAGTGCAGATATTAGCAGCAATCAGAGACTTGGGTGACAGATGCATTATATTGATCACAATAGATTCAGTATTTTGGATGCTTTTCAATTGCAGATGTAGCAATTCCAGCAGCAACAGAAGAAAGAGAGTTTTAGTGCAGATGCAGTGTTGGCAGCAGTTTTGCAGGGTCAGCAGCAACACAGATGCAGCATATATCAAAGTTGCGCAATGATTGGTGGGCAGTATGGCCAGACATCAACAACGTGACAAGAGATGATGCAGAGACAGGGTGCTGCTATAGGGTGTGTAATAGCACTAGAATACATTCCTCGCTAATAGGAAGTGTTAGTTTTTGTAACATCGGATGTGTTCTAGCCTTGAAATTTTGTGGAGAGGCTAGAATACATGAGATCTCCAAAACCCATAAATCATATATGGAAATTCCACCTATAAATGACTTAATTAGATTATTAACCAGGTTTTAAATATTTCCTAAGCTTAAACTTAGAGAATATGGTTAATTAATTAGTATTAATTAAGTCAAGGCGAGAATCATCTAGAAACTCACACGGATCAATCCAAAGATGATCCGAGCCATCGATATTGTTTTAATCTTGGTTGTTGGTGCTCCAACAGAGGATTATAAAAGGAGGTTGATGTGGTGATAAAGAATACACTTCATCAATTCAATTTCTGAGCAGATCGATTTGCAGAGTAGCAACAGTCATTTGCTGAAGAGAGCTAGAGATCGAAGCAGTGTGAGAGGGGCAAAGACAGTGATTCAGAGGAAAGATTCTCAGATCTGGAGAGGCAACAGCAAGAGGGTTGAGTTATCTCAAAGAGGTAGCACAAAGGCTCTACATAGTAGCTTCAATAGGCAAATCGATCTGCTGGTGAGGAGAAATCGTTCTCAGTTACAGAGGCCAAGCAGAGGTTCCATAAGGTAAGAGAGACGATTCCCTTAGCAGCTAGAGGCAGAATGACTTCATCAGTGGCAGTTTCAAGCCACATGTGTGGCAGACAGCACAGAGATAGCGTAGGAGAGGCTCGTGCTGGGGTTGGGAGACCGAGTTTTCTGAAGGCAAGTCATGCCAGAGATTGCCTGAGGGAGAAGGGAATTTCCCTTCTGTGTTTTGCCCAGATTTTCTTGTTGTGGATTGCCAATTTCAAGCATCCAGATTGTACTCAGATTTTTCACTACTGCATAATATTAAAACCCTCATCTGCTACAACAGTTTTCCCAAGTTGGGTTTTTCCAGGGACTTTTTTTCCAAAAATAACTGTGTTATTTTTATGTGTGCTAACATTTCTTCCAGCGTTTATTCTTCCGTGGTTTTATTTGTGTAGATTGCAGTGTGATTTATTCAATATTGTTATAACAAATAGTAAATAAATTTTTGAATTAAATAACAATTAGGAGAATAATTTCCAGTTGCTGCAATAAGATTCCGGTTTGGAATTTTCACATGATATGCTCAGTATTATGTTCAGCACTCAGGTCAATTGCCTTTTTTGTACCTTCAAAATCATCATTAGACTATTATGCATTTAAATAATTGTCAGTCACTTTTCTTCTCTATGACACATCCTATTTCCTAGTTAGAACATTCTTTATTGTTAGTTTTATTCATGTCAATCTTCTCTTCTGTTAGACATGTTGCATATGCTCCAAGACATTTTGTTGATTTTGCAAATGATCTTTTTATTTGTTTTAGTTGATGTAATGCTTCCCCAATATCCTTTAACAGTTTAGATTTATGATATTCACGAGGACCTGCTTATATACCTAGGCAAGTGTCCCTTCATCACTGGGCATGTCTTTTAGACATGCTTTTTCATTTAACTAATGACTATTAAAATAACCATTATTTTTATTTTTATTATTTACATTTATTTGTATCTACTTCTATTTTATATAAATTATATTCATAACATCCTACAAAGGAAAGGATTCAAGACTTCCCTTCAACGAACAGATCTTTAAAAGATACCATGAAACCATTGACCAATACTAGACCAAAACAGCATGATGAATTTGCAATCACAAGACATCTTCTTTAAATCCTCTTTCTTTGCCACACTACATGCACAGGCCATCTGAGAAGCCAGATTTAGCTAATCTGTGGTTGCTGGGAAGAGACTTAACCAATACCGCACACAGGAACTCTAGGCTTAAAATCATCATAAAAAGTATGAGAATCATAGCATTATATTGGCTTATCATTAAAATCCCTTAACCTAGGCTCAAATTTTTTAAGTGTCTCCTTAAATTTATCAACAGTAATCATCTTAAACAATTCAAAGTAGATTTATACATCTTGTTAATGATCAAGCTTTTAGAAAAATCTATCCTAGAGAACCATCACCTCATTCAGTGTCACTGAAATCATGCCATTTACAGTCTCCTTTCCTTGATAAACACTTATCGTTTATTCCAGGAAGAGTGGCAGAAAAACTAACATCAGTCCTGGGAACCAAATAGTACTATCACAAAATTGAATCCATGTCTAAAGCATTGGAAATTCCAATCAAGATTTGATGAGACAAACTAGATTTGATGAGACAAACTGCCAGGCCTTTCAAAACAAATTCAAAACTGTATATCTGTAAATTTCAAAATCAAAGCATTGCAAAGAACATCTAGAAGTGAGGTGCCCTTCATGCCAAATGTATCCATAGCTGATAGAACCTCATGCCTGATTAGAGTTTTCCAAAACAACATCACCAAAAATGGCTCTAATAATACACTTAGCTGCCAGCATCAATCCTTGCGTCCTCATATAAAACAGACCAAAGACCATTTCCTTTGTTTAGAATGCATAGCTTCAACGAGACTAGTCACTATAAGTAATCATCTCCCACTCCCCACATTACTCCAAGCTAATTTCTTAAGGATTACTTCGAGCTCAGAGTAATCAAAGTCCCAACGAATCAGCATAAAAGGTATTATAGATGATCGACTACTAGAATTAGTGACACCACAGTGAGCTTCACTGCCACAAAAACTTTCATGCATCCCACTTTTGACTTTTACCTCCAATTCTAACAAGCACCCATTCCCATATATTCTTGAAGGTGATATTATCTCCAAAGACAATACCAAGATATCTCACTATATGAACCTAACCCTCATGATATTAGAGTATCTAGATAAGTCAATGATTAGATATTTTATATTGTTATGTTAGAAAACTATGTTAAGGTAAGACTATTTAGTCACCAGTTACTTTCATGCAGTTAAGTAATTCTCTAACTTTTGTAATTCATGATGGAATTGGAGATGCTTTCGAATAGGAATAATGCTTTCGCATTCTCTGCTCATGCCAACAGGAAGAACAATGCAGGTTCAAAGAAGCAAAGTCAAGGAAGACCAAGATTCAAAAATGGAAGGGAGGGAAGATGCTTCGTTTGCAACAAGTTTGGTCACTATGCCAGGGAGCGTCCAAATAGAAGGGACACATTGCATGATGACGATCACAATCATTCCAGGGGGCACAACAATCAATCAAAGGAATGGCAGGTTCAACAACAAAGGGAAAAGGTGTAATGTTCCTAAGTAGGAATGTAAGTGATATTAAGCAAATAAATGGTGCAGCAGCATATAAAAATAAAAACACACAGTAGACATCCATGGAAACACTGCCAATAAGAAATTGCTGAGCCATATTATTAAAAATCAATGGCTAGATACAATATGAAATGGAATGGCACACCTGGGCTTGTCCCAATGAACAAGCAAGACCAACCACAGGTGGGAAAATAGTTGAGCTGAAGGCTGACTAGCTGTTGTACCACTTTGCACTGCACTGCCCCAGTGAACTACTACCCTGTTGAACTTCAACTAGCTGGAAGGTGCTCAAAAACTGCCCAAAAAATTACATCTTTTCAACCTCGGACTCCTTGGACAAAACCCAGAAAATCCCAGAAGCGAATTTAGCTGGTTTTGACTTTGGATTTTCGGCCTCCTTGGAGCCTCTCCCTAGTTTTGACTGCCAATTTCGACTTGCAGGAAACAGCTTGCAAATTCATATGCAACTCCTCTGAAATGTTGTTTTCCCTGGGCTATCCAACTCCTTACTCCCCCGATGGCTCTTGGCCAAGATTAAATGTTCCCCCAAGTCCCCACGAATTGTTGCTATAGGCCTCTACGTAATCCCTCTACCCAGAAATTCAAATAACTGATGCATTGGTCTAGCTGGCTACAAACTCCAACGAAAATGTCCTCAATAAGTAGCCTCCTCAACCCCCGGGACTCGCAGCAGCAATGAATCTCCTTGCTGGCTTCCAACTCCTCCTGCGTGTTTCTGGCTGCCCAGGAAATACGCAATTCCCTCTTTGTGTTGATGGTTGAAGTTTGTGACTATACTAGACTCCATGAAACTCCTGTGAAACGGCCTCCCTAGGGCAGGCACGGATGGTCCCCTGAAGAAGAGGTTGAATCTCCCGCATGAGAGATTCGTTGTAAAACAGTCATAGACTCGCTAAGCAACAGAGCATACAAAAGAGTGTTTGTTTGCAAATGTTCAAGACGAAAAACAAATGACAGTTGATCTCTCTTTATAACTCCTTGGGCCCCCTTAGCCTCATGTGGGCACTGGGCCCCTCCATCCACCCATTCGATTTTCCCTCCAAGCATATTGAATGGCTAAGTCGAACTCCTATGTGGTGGCCCCCACATTCCACTAGCAGCTAAATAAAGTCGATTTGGCCCCTAAGTCCCTAAGTCGAAAGTGTGGGGCCCTCTTCCTTAGTCAAAATGTGCAAAACTGTGTAGCGACAACCTGTTACTAATGTGTTTGAGAAGGGACATAACAGTTCTCCCCTCCCAAATGTTGTTTGCCCTCAAGCAACCTCAAAGTTGGGTGCTCCAAAATATGCTCACCCTCCTAGGTGGCATCCTCATCTGGCAAGTTCTTCCAATGTACCAAACATCGCTTGTCCTCAAGCAATGCCTGAACAAACACCCTCTCTGACTGTGGACCCCCATTATCACTGCAAACTTCACCAGGGTCCCAAATGTGCCATTGGATCGTCCCCAATCATTGTACTATCATATAGTGAAGGAGTCCCTCAATACCGGGATCCCAAGCCAACCTGATCAACGTGAAGCCCTCCTTGCTTCACTCACTATCCTGCCAGATATGGGCATTAGAACCCCTGTGTCTATCACCAATAAGTAGAGCATCCTGACAATGTAAAACTCTGACCAAATCCTCATGAAGCTGCTCTACCAAATATTCCACCCCATGCACTCTGATTGTGGTCCCTTGAAGATACAACTCAATCCCTATGCGAATGAAGCCTCTCCTGCATGAGCTCCTCCTGAAATCCTCTTGCTGGCCATCCTGCCATGTTAATGAAGTCTCCCACGCCCTTAGCGAATCACTAAAACCCAATGGAGAATCTTGATGACCCTCCCCTATAGAAACCAGCTCACCCCTATGGGTATCTGAATTTCTAAGTACTATGATGCTAGGGTCCCATGCCCAACGTAGTAAGAAACTGTCCTGCTGACCCCGCGACACCCTGGTCATCACTAACTGTCTAACATGCTTGTACCAGAGCCTCCTCTCGCATAGGTCTTGGCCACAATCTATTGAAATTTCTAAGTCTAACCTATTAGAAATTCTTCTTGTACTATCTAGTTTATATCACCTACTTGTTTAATTACTTAACAAGTTATTTCCCATGTAAATATTGAAAATAGACACAGGTACAGTATCAACATCTACAAATCATCAATTGAAAGAAAACAAGCACACAAATGACACCATTATTTTTGGACCAATATCCCCAGAAAAACCCAATGTGGGAAAACCGGTGCAGCTATTTAGAGGGTTATATTATTATGCAGTTTATCTAAGTACAACTGGATGCCTGAACTGACTCACCCGATAGAGAAAAATACATGACAGCAATACCTCTATATTTGGAAACAGGTGTTTAGAAAACCTGCCCCATGAAACCCTCTCCAGCACAATTGAAGCTCAGTGTTGACCCTTCTGGCCACTGCGTTAGCCTCCTGTTGACTTGCATCAGCCCCAGGACCCTCTGCGTTAGCCCTCTGAGGCACTATGCAGCCTTTGGGAGCCTCTGTGTCACTCCCTCTGCCTTCTGCGTGGATGACGCAGTCTCTCTAGGCTTTGCATAGCCTGGACTAGCTAATTCTCTCGCTCTCTCTGCTTTTGTGTTGGTCTCCCAGTATTGTCCCTACCTCTCTGCCTTGTACTCACTGCCCCTCGTTGTTGATCGTTGATTCAACTTTGCTTACCAACCCCGCTCTAGCAAAATGAATGACTAATCACTCTAATGTATTCTCTCCAACTGACCCTTAAGCCTCCTCTTATACTTTTCTCGTTGGTCCATCAACATCCAAGATTAAATCTCTAATCAATGGCTAAAATTAGATTTGGCTTGATCCATGACTTTTGGAACCTTCTAACCCAGTTTTATATTAATACCCATTAATATTTTATTTTTGTTAAGTTTAGACTTAGGAACTCCATTAAAAATATTAACTATTTTAATATCTCCCAAACCATTTCTAGGTCTTGGAGATCTCATGTGCCTGCCTGTGAATGAATCAATTCGCATGTTATCCTGCCCATGCTCACTGAGGAGTGGAGTATCGCACCAATCCATTGGATCCCTCGATCCCATAAACATACTAGAGGTCCACAACCCCCAATCCTCTCTGTTTGTCGTTGTGATATGCTACTAGCTGTTGGGACTCCTTTGTGCCCCGTCTTTGACTCCTATAAGTATCCAATAGGTAGGCACCAAGCATCAAGAACCCGTCTTGTGAATAACCAACTGCTCTGCACCTGCTAAATCACATAGCAAGATCTACTATCCCAACTCCTGATGATGTTCCCTGGTCCTACTGGAAGCTTAGGCATCATCCTGCCAACAAGGGCTACCATCCCTCACACCCTAAGTCACCTGACACGGGGATTCGGGATTTGTAGGATACAGGGATTCGAGTGTCGGATTCAAACATGTTGACCCCCTGGAACAGGACACGTAGGATTCATTACATATTATTTCATTAAAATATATATAAATATATATATTAAAAATTAGATATTTTTTACACAAATTCTCATTAATGATACAAATTCATTGATTTCAAACATAGATCTTCATGTAGATGTTAGTTTTACTATTTACAAAGTAAGTTAGTAACATTATAGCATGCATAGTACATACAAAATTCAAATATCTGCATAAACCCTCACAAACCTCATAAACCCTCATAAACCCTCACAAACCTCATAAACCTCATAAACCCTCACTTTTTTGGGATTCGAATCCCAAAATTGGGACACGAAGTGTCCTAACGAGACACGACCGGGATTCGATGGTGTCCTGTTAGGACACATGATGTCCCATTTTAGGATTCGAATTCCCATCGAATCATGTTAGATTTGTGGGATTCGAACGCGTGACATGTTTTGGACAAATCCGGTTTCATAGCTCACACCCCATGCTCACCTAATGTCTCAAGTTGTCGAGCTGGAAAAGCACCACACAACTCCCTCTCAGTCACCTCCCCAAGTGTGAGCTTAGGGGTGGAACATATGCTACCTCGACAATCAACGATGCTATCCCTAAGCATGTATATGTCAACTTGTGCACCTACCAAGTGTCTCAACTAGAGAGTCTCCTCCCAGCCCATGACACACAGTGTCTCATCCAACTGCCTAGGGTGAGCCTCCAATGCCCTGTTGCTTGAATGGAGAGTGTCAAGGGGCAATAACCAAACACTATGTGACTATAAGCAACACCGGAGGAGGATGTGTGGGTATGTCTCGAAGGGTATGATCAAGGGTCTACCAGAATGCTCAAGAGTAATCCTACGGACGTCCATGTCTCTGCCTTGGATCTGCTGACAACCTCCTTGAGGCGCTATCTCCGTTAAACATGGTCTCACCAGATGCTCACCCATGTCCTCATCGATCCTAGGTGAGATGCATCCAATGGTACACCTACTGCCCCTGTCCATAAGTCTCCTTGGAGGTAATGCTCCAAGCGCCCACTGCACTGCATCCTCTGCCACTGCATACCACCCAGTATCACCGTGCTCATCGACATGCCACTGTATACCACAACCTGTCTCTGTACACCATGGAATACCCTCGACTACAGCCATACCATCCTATATCATCCTGTGTCCTTCCTATGTTACTGCACCTGTCACTCCTTGCACATCCTCAATGTGATGCAAGTCACTCCTACCCCACAGTGTCAACCGGCATGTTGTGGTATACCACCATGTATCTCCATGCTCCACTGCAAGCCACTGCTCCTCGCTACATAGCCCTGCACACCACTAGGTTCTATGGCCAAGAATTGGGTCTGTATGCATCACGCCACATCCCTCTATATAAAACTGGACGCTACGACCTAACTCTATGTAGTCTTGTGTACCACTGCCTACTATCATACCACCCTATAACATAAGGTACCCCGCATGTGCCAAAGTGTCTGCCACTCTGCTAGTGACCCCACCATGACACACGTCATGTCCCCTCGTCCATCCTGGTAGACCTGAGCACCCTAACTCCACTCCTGCTAGGGGGGATATCTTTGTTTTATCGATCCTAAACCTCAAAGGGAGAACATCGTCTCCATACAATATCCAGTCCGGTGGCATACGCATGCCACCTCCTCCAACCATCTCCAGTGAGAGAATGCTAATCATCCTGCGCCCCCATGTGCAACCAACATGCCAAAACAACCAATGGAGTCTGCTCACAAACCACCTAGCCACTAGCATCAACTGGAACTCCCCTAAGGAATGCATGTGCTCAGGCACGGGGTTGACTACCTCATCAATGCCATAGCCATCCTGCATGTTTGATATCAGATAGGAAGCCCTGCCTAGATCCCAATGCCAAGATGAGCCTCCAACACCCTCAATGTTTGAGAGCTCCCATTGAGCTTTACTCCGAACTACGACCATCTCCATGAGTCTAGCCCACTCCATTGGGTACCAACTCAAAATCTCTCGCCATTCAACCTCAAGAGAGGGATCGAATGCACAAACTCTAGCACATAGAACAAGCCCTCCATCCTGCGAGTGTTGCACCCTGCACAACTCATGTCGCCTCACCTCACCATCCTGGTCAACACACAAAATTTGTCAGCGAATCTCTGCATCTCTCTCTCTCTGTGGTGCAAAGGTAGTCTAGCAATGTTGCAAGCCCCATCTATATAAGCCCAAAGAGAGATATTATCTGGAAGTAATGCACCTCTATTGACAGTCTATGCATCTAACAGCTCTAAGTCAGTGGTGGGCCCCAAAGAAGACTACTCGTCCTCCACCATGAACTCAACATGAGTCACGAACTTCCCCTCCATGACTAGCTCACACCCCTCTATGTGCTCTCCATGTTGTTGTAGGTGGTTGTCATCCCACAGCTCTATCGTAGATTTGGGTACCTCTGTACCTATCAGTTCCTCATCAAGGGTGGTGATGTCGCTTGGCACCTCATCATCCTGTTGTACACTACTATCACCTGAAAACTCAATCACGACCCCAGAGATCTCAATAACGGATGTCACCTTCTCAACGATGGACATGTCTGTGTCTCCTGACACCTCATCAATGGATGGTCCTATGGGTGTATGCTCTACTTTCTCCCCCAAGGTGTCAATTGGTGCCATCAAAGAGGCCTCCAACAATGTTGACTCTTGTGCCACACGGGGTATACCAATGTGATCCTCACACTCCCGCGTGTCCTTTGCCTCATGTTCAATCTCCTCCTCAGGCCCCTGATGTTTAAGACCAGGTCTCCACCAGCAAAATAGTCTCCTTGACTCATCCTCTAACTGTCTCTGGCCTGCCTACTCCTTTACAGGAGATCTGGTGCCCTGATTCTGTCAGCTTTCCCCACATAGTGTAGATGGTTGTATTCCCACGGCTTGTTCACCTCTAGTGTCTATGTTGTAAGGACAAGGATGGAGCTGGTCTGACACCTTCCTCAACTGAGCGAACCTCTCATAACTCCAGTGGATTCCACCCCAGAATTCCTGCATACTAAATCTCCCTTGAGCCATGGGTAGTGTACGATGTAACTTGTCACTATGCATACATGCCCAAGTCTCCCATGATCTTACTGGTTACCCATAGTTGGGCCAAGATTGTGCTCTAATACCACTGTAATGTTCCTAAGTAGGAATGTAAGTGATATTAAGCAAATAAACGGTGCAGCAGCATATAAAAATAAAAACACACATTAGACATCCATGAAAACGTTTCCAATAAGGAATTGTCAAGCCATATTACTAAAAATCAGTGGCTAGATACAATATGAAATGGAATGGTGCACCTAGGCTTGTCCCAATGAACAAGCAAGACCAACCCCAGGTGGGAAAATAGCTGAGCTAAAGGCTGCCCAGCTACTGCACCACTCTGCACTATGCTGCCCAAGTAAACTACAGCCCTGTTGAACTTCGACTAGCTGGAAGGTGCTCAAAAACTGCCCAAAAAAGTATACCCTCTCAACCCCGGACTCCTTGCACAAAACCCAGAAAAACCCAGAAGGGAATTTAGCGGTTTTTGATTTTGGATTTTCAGCCTCCTTGGAGCCTCTCCCCAGTTTCAACTGCCTGCAAATCCCTCTGCAACTCCTCTGAAATGTCTATCTCGGTGATGGAAAACAAAGGATTCAAGGTGCCATTCATCAATGGAAAAGTACGTGTGGAAAAGAAATTTCAAAGAAGCATTACTCTTGGATTCAGAGTTGACAATTTATATCAAGTTGGAGGAAGTCCATTAGGAGTTATGTCTTGCGACACCTCTTCAATCTGAACTATGACACCAGAGGTTTGCTCATCTTCACTATAAGGCTCTACCCGATGCAAGGAAGATGGTTACAGGTATGCCCAAATTCAAAACAGAGCATGAAAGTGTATGTCAGGGATGTGCCGAGGGAAAACATACAAGGGGACCATTCCCCTCAAGTGATAGCAAGACCACAGACATTTTGCAATTAGTTCATTCTAATCTATCTGATGCAATGCCAGTGAACTCATTAGGAGGATACTTATATTATGCAACCTTTATAGATGATTTCTCTCGCAAAACTTGGATATATTTCTTGAAGAAGGACGAAATATTCTGATGGTTTTGTGCCTTCAAAGCCTTGGTGGAAAATCAAACAAGGAAGAAGATCAAGATATTGAGGACTGATAATGGAACCGAGTATGAGTCAAATGAATTCAATGACTATTGCAAGGAAGCTGGCATTAAGAGGGAGACTACTACTGCATATACTCCTAATCAAAATGGTGTTGCTAAAAAGAAGAAGTGTTCCATTATAGAAGCTACTCATGCCATGCTTCATGATCAAGGACTTCCAAAGTTCCAATGGGGAGAAGTTGCCAACAATGTTGTGTACGTTCAAAATCGATGCCCTCATCAAGCATTGGACTCCAAAACTCTCGAAGAAGTTTTCACCGGTAAGAAATCTGATGTTTCTCATTTTAGAATTTTTGGTAGTCCCGTATACTTTCATGTGCTGAAAGAAAAGAGAAGTAAATTGGAGGCATTTGGGAAGAAAGGAACTTTTGTGGGCTACAGTGCAACTTCTAAGGCATATAGAATCTATGTGCCTAGTCAAAAAGAAGTAGAGTTGAGTCATGATGTCACCTTCGATGAGGATGTTGCCCTAAGGAATATTAGTAACCTTCCTATTCCAAGGAAGGACGAAGAAGCAAATGTAGGAAATCAAGGAGATTCGCAAGATGAGTCGATGCCCGATATTGAAGAACAAATTGATCCTCCTCCAAAAGGAGACCCTCATGGCTAAGGGAAACTCTCGAAGATGCCGAGAGACATGTTTCACCGAGGGGGACATCTTGTGAAAGCAAGAAGCGTAATAAGTACCAAGGGTAATTAACTTCTATGAGCAACATTATTCAATCTGAACCTTGCTCATTCGAAGAAGTTGTGAAGCAACAAGTATGGAAGGATGCTATGAACGAAGAGTATGAGTCACTTATGAAGAATGATGTCTAGGATGTGGTCCCTAGACCCCAAGACAAATTTGTTGTCACCTCTAAATGGCTCTACAAGATCAAGCATGGTGTTGATGGAAGTGTTGAGAAGTTCAAGGCCAAATTTGTTGCTTAAGGCTTCTCTGAAAAGGATGGTGTAGATTATGATAAGATATTTGCACCCGTTGCTCACTACACCACTATCCGTTCAATTATAGCCCTTGCTGCTTCGCAAGGATGGAATCTACACCAGATGGATGTCAAGGCTTCCTTCTTGCATGGTTCACTTAAGGAGGAAGTCTATGTAGAACAACCTAAGGGATTAGAAGTTCAAAATCGTCAAACCCATATATGCAGGTTGAAGAAAGCTCTATATGGGTTGAAATAAGCAACCCGGGCTTGGTATGAGAGGATCGATAGCTATCTAGCAAAGTTGGGATTTACAAGAAGAGAAGTTGATCTGAACCTTTACTTTAAGGTTGAGAATGATAGACCTCTCATCTTGGTACTCTATGTGGACAATCTCTTTCTGACAGGGGTAGACCCTCTTATTCATCAATTTAAGAGAGAGTTAGCTTCCGAATTTGATATGAAAGACCTAGGATTGATGCATTACTTCCTAGGGTTGGAGGTCTGGCAAAAGCCAGGGGAGATTTTCTTTTCTCAAGGAAAATATGTTGTGAAGCTACTTGAAAGATTTGGGATGGTGGACTGCAAGTTCATGACTACTCCAATGGAACTTGACTTCAAGAAGTTATGTGGAAGTGTTGCTGGGTCCGATTTCGGAAATCCTTCTGAGTATCGTCCACTCGTGGGGGCCTGATGTTCTTGGTGAACTCCCGTCCAGACATATGTTTTGCAGTGTATACATTGGGCCAGTTTATGGTCAAGCCTCATCACATACATTGGATTGCTGCTAAGAAACTCTTGAGATATCTCCGAGGCACAACCACTTAAGGACTAAGATGCACTACTGGGAATGTGAGGTTCCATGGTTACTCTGATGCAGACTGGGTTGGCAGTGTGGTGGATCGCAAAAGCACATCTGGATGTTGTTTCTCTCTAGGTTCTGCTTCGATATCATGGATGAGCAAGAAGCAGAAGTCGGCTTCCTTGAGCACCGCTGAGGCTGAATATATTGCTACTAGTTTGGCCTCTTGTGAAGCTCTCTGGTTGGGGAAGCTCTTTAGTGAGCTATTTGGACATGTGTTGGATACCACTGTGATCTTCTATGACAACCAAAATGGGATTCGTCTTTCTGAGAATCCTGTGTTTCATGATTACTCCAAGCATATTAATACCAGGTACCACTTTATCCAGGACATGGTACAACGGGGGGCAATAAGGCTCCATCATATGGGGACCAATGAGCAGGTCGTCGATATTCTTACGAAGCCCCTCCAGAGGTCAAATTCTTAACCTTCTGTGAACGGCTTGGAGTCATGGAGAGACCCTCTTATGAGGGTCCTGTATGAGATGAATAGTGAGCTCTGAGAGCTCCGGGGGGCTTGGGGTACTTCTTAGAGCAATGAGCGACCATAGGGTGACTCACCCTCCCCTAGTGGTGTGCTATGTATAGGGTGAATATTTCACCTTCCTCTGTGATACCCCATGGTGACATATGCATAGGCTGAGTGGATCACCCTCTGTTAAGTCTCTATACTACTAGTGTAACCCCTTATTGTTATTAGTGCAACCCCCTTATTGTATTATTGGGCCCATATAGTCCCCATGTCGTTATTATTATGCCCCATAGAAGCCCGCTATTGTTATTGTTGTGCCCCTACAATATTATTGTCATGTAGGCTCTGATTGTATTGGGACCCCTTAGACTCCTATATATAGAAAGGAGGCTTTGTCATTTGTATCATCCAAGAATTGTTCATTTGTGTAATGTAAAGGAGGTTGCCCCCTCGAAGAGGCTGATTTTTAAGTCATTGATATATCTTTTCTATCTTTTTGTGAGCTGGTTTCATAACATTTGGTATTCGAGCTTTTGATTTCTAGGGTTTCGCTGCTCCAAACAAGCCATCATGGCATTTTCGATATAATTTTTTCTCTACGAAGTTTCAGAAGATAAAACAAAAACCCATTTGAGCCGAAATCTTTCTGAACCTTAGGTCTGAATTTCAAATCTTGTCTCGCTACATTTTTGGAGATATGATCTAAGGAATTTAGGGTTTTTGCAGGCTCCAAAATTCCATCGCAAACAAGTCATCGTGGCATTTTCTCTATAATGTTGTTTCTATGAAGTTTCAGACTCTGAAATTAAAACCCATTTGAGCCGAAATCTTGATGAAACTCGGCCCCGAATTTCAAATCTTGTTTCACTATATTTGCAGAGATATGGTCCAAGGCATTTAGGGTTTTTGCACGCTCCCGAATTACATCCCAAACAGGTGACCTAGGGAAAATCATCATAACTTTTGCTCTGAGTATCAGATTGAAATTTCGTAAAATGTTACAGAAAGAGAACGACCTGTACTTTTCTGCGTATCAGTTTCAGGTCCTAAGGTCGAAACAATGACACGTGGTACTTGATACAATTTCGCTCTACTGAACCAGTCTATAATCAAGTCATCGTAGGAGATTTAGCATAATGCTTCCATGGGGAATCCAATCTTAATCAGACTTGCAGGGTTGGAAAGAGAACTTACAGGACTATCGCAAGACGCAATTTCAGATCTTGGAGATCCGAGATTACAAAGATACAACAGATTCAAAATATTGAGCTCCTACAAAGTGAAAAAAGGTGTGTAGTTTTTTTAAAGTTTTCCATAGGTTTGGTTGAAAAATTAGTTTGAAGGAATTCAAAGGGCATAGAAGCTAAGATGGATGGTATAGAAGAAAAAATTAAAGGCAACATGGAAGATTTGAAGACAGATTTGACAAAGTTGCTACAAGAAATGCTTACTAATGGTGAAAGGGTAGTAAAGGAAACTCATGATAAGAACAAAAGAAATGTTAATCATGATTTCATAGACTCTAACGTTGGATTGAAAACCCACTATGTTCCAAAGATCGATATGAGGAAGTTTGATGGCAAGGATCCCGTAACATGGATACTACAGATGGAGCAATATTTCGATCTCCATAATGTGCAAAGCACACAAAAGATACGCATTGCAATTTTATATTTGAAACCAAATCAATTTGTATGGTATCGATGGCGTTGCTCTCATAAACAATTTGTCATTTTGGCAATTTTTACGAAAGAAATGATAGCACATTACGATGATACAAAAGAAACACCTTTTTTAGCCAATTGATAAGTCTCAAACAAAAGGATTCAATGATCGAGCACATTGAGGACTTCCAAAAATTGAATATAAGGGTAAAAGATATTCCAGAGGAGCATAAGATTGATGTGGTCATAGGGACTTTAAAGGATAATATCCAACATGAGGTTCGCCTTTGGGAACCTGATTCATTGGAGAAGGCATCCAGGTTGGCAAGAAAAATGGAAAGCAAAATTATGGCAACAAGAAAACCTACCACTCACAACTATAAAGATAGAAGTGTTGTTTCTCCTAGCCTTTCACCACCTACAAGGTTGACACCACAACAATTGAAAGAAAAAAGAGCAAAAGGGCTTTGTTACAATTGTGATAGAAAATACAATAAAGGTCATAAGTGTGCTGAGAAGAAATTATTTTACATAGACAAGGAAGAGGAGCAAGAAAAGGAACAAGAAACGTTAAAAGAAGAGGATATACACCACGAACCAATTTTAGAGAAAGAAAAAATGAATCTGACCATATCGTGTAATGCATTAACAGGAATTACCATTCAAACTCTCAAGATAGAAGGGCATATCAAGAAAAAAAAGGTAATAGTGTTGATTGATTCGGGTAGTACCCATAATTTTATTCATTGTAAGATAGCCAAGGAATTGAATTGCTTCCTATATCCAGCACCAGAGTGTCAAGTAATGGTTGCAAATAGAGAAACCATAAATTGCTCTGGAAAGTGCCATAATATCAAGTTATCCATGGGAGAATATATCTTGAATAGTCCAATGCTTTCCATTCCAATGGGTGCTGCAGATGTTGTACTAGGAGGCCAATGGCTACAATCTTTGGGTACGATAGCTTTTAATTTTCAAGAACATTTCTTGAAATTTTTTTGGGAAGGAAAGGAAGTTGAGTTAAGGGGTATCGAAGGGAAACCGGGAAAGATAATCAGCTCTAACAGCACGACAAAGCTTCTAAAAAAAGAACAATGGGGCATAATTGCACAATTATGTTCACTAGAGGTTCCCACATCGCAATCATCTATTTCTCCATATCTCCAAAACATTTTGGACAATCATTCCAAGGTATTTGATACTTCCGAAAGCCTCCCACCTATTCGTGATCATGATCATGCTATTCATTTGATTCCAGGCAGTGTTCTCCCAAACATCAAACCTCATAGATATCCATATGCCTAAAAGAGTGAAATTGAACATATGGTTGCATAAATGCTAGAGGTTTGTATAATTCAACCTAGTCAAAGTTCTTTCTCTGCCCCAGTGGTATTGATACAAAAGAATGATGGATCATGGCGCATGTGCCCAGATTATAGGGAGCTCAACAAGCTTACTATTAAAGATAAATTTCTCATTCCTGTCATTGATGAATTATTGGATGAATTAATGGATGAATTACATGGAGCAATTTACTTCCCAAGTTGGATCTTCATTCAGGGTATCATCAAATCAGAATGAAGACTAAAGACATTCCAAAAACAACATTTAGAACTCATGAGGGTCATTATGAATTTTTGGTCATGCCTTTTGGCCTTACCAATGCACCTTCTACATTTCAAGGTTTGATGAATTCCATTTTCAAACCCTTCCCTAGAAAATTTGTGTTAGTATTTTTTAATGATATACTAATCTACAAGTCTTGGAAGGATGATGCTCAACATGTTGATAGGGTGCTCAAACTATTGGAGGAGAAACAATTATATGCAAAAAGCTCCAAATGTTTCTTTGGAGTACAAGAGGTGGAATATTTGGGTACTCAGTTAGCTCATAGCTCGTCTTATCATCTTCAATCTGATGGGAAAATTGAATAGTGAACAAATGTTTGGAAGGATATCTTCGTTGCTTTGTATCTGATAAACAGACGGGTCAAGTGGTTGCCTTTGGCTGAATAGTGGTATAACACTTCCTTCCATACTGCAGCAAAAATGACCCCATTTATGGCACTTTACGGATATCATCCATCGTACATCACATCATTTTTCAAAGAAAATTCCAAGGTTCAAGCAGTGGAAGATCACATCGAGCATCAACAAGAAGTTCTCAAACTCTTAAAGGATAACCTCACTTTCGCATAGAATAGAATGAAACAACAGGCAAATCAACATCGCTGCAAAAGAAGATTTGATGTAGGCAACTGGGTATTTCTACGACTACAACCATACAAACAAATGTCCCTCAAGCAAGCTAAGAAGGATAATAAATTATCACCAAAGTATTATGGTCTGTACAAGGTGTTACAAAAGATTGGTACTATGGCATACAAATTGGAGCTTCCCGCATCTTCCCGACTCCCGAGTGCACCCATTTTTCCACGTTTCATGCTTAAAGAAGGTTATCGGTGAGAAGATCTGAGTTCAGACAATATTGCCAGAACTTGACGAGGAAGGAAAAATCATATTGAAACCGGAAACAGTCACAAAAACAAGAAATCGAAAACTACGAAATCGATCAATTTTAGAGTATTTCATCAAGTGGAAGAACTTACCCACTGAAAATTCCACATGGGAGGATGAGAATTTTATACAAAAGTATCCATAACTACTCAAGCGTTGAGGACAACACTTTTTGAAGGAGAGGGGCATGTTAGGTCCCTATACTACTAGTGTAATCCATTATTGTTATTAGTGCAACCCCCTTAGTGTATTATTGTGCCCATATAGTCCTCATGTTGTTATTATTATGCCCCATAGAAGCCCACTATTGTTATTGTTGTGCCCCTACAATATTATTGTTATGTAGGCTCTGATTGTATTGGGACCCCTTAGACTCCTATATATAGAAAGGAGGCCTTGTCATTTATATCATCCAATAATTGTTCATTTGTGTAATGTAAACGAGGTTGCCCCCTCGAAGACTCTGATTTTTAAGTCATTGATCTATCTTTTCTATCATTTTGTGAGTTGGTTTCATAACACCCTCCTTTATGGCATATGAGCAGGATGAATGGTTCACCTTCTCTTGCCGGCACATCCTAACCATGTAGTCCGGGACTTATCGGAAGTACCTCTCATCTAGCCAATGAGTAGGGAAATGAGGATAGGGACCATAGTACTACCGATGGACACATCATGTACTACCGTACTCCCAACGATAGAATGTTGATTTTGATCTAGGATCAATGGAAACTGACTTCCCGTCAGTTAAGAGTGGTATGACACTGTTAAAATCGGCAACTAGGGCCAAACTCTATATGGGTCATCTTATTAATGGACGCTGATATTTTTCTTAGATCCCTCTCATCGAGAGGTGTAGGATTGATCCAAAGATCATCCAATTTCGATAAGTATTCATGGAGATATGAATTTATTTGTGTTATAGGACAATTCGTCAAGGTCGGCCAACAACCAAATAAACCCCACTTGTGCTCAACGTTTAAGTATAAATAGAGGTGGCCTTCAAGTCATTTCAGCACACTTGGGATCTCTTTCTCTCTACTTGTCTTTGGGTTTTGTTAGGAGGAGAGATCCTAAGGGATAACGCTGCCCTAATCTAGAGGGCAGAAGCCGAAACTGCCGGAAAAGCCGGAACTATTGGAACTGTTGGGAATTTCCGGAATTGTTCGAACTGTCGGGAATTGCCGAAATTGTTGGAACTGTCAGGAATTGCCGGAACTGCCAGAACAGTCGGGAAAAGCCGGAACTACAAGAACTATCGGGAATAGTCGGAATTGAAAAAACTGTTGGGAACTGTCGGGAATAGGCGGAATTGCCAGAATTGCCGGGAACTGTCGAGAAAAACCGGAACTGCCGGGAATAGCCGAAAAAGTCGGAACTACCGGGATAGCCGGAACTGCCGAAATTGTCAGAACTGTCGGGAATAGCCGGAACTGCCTGGAATAGCCAGAACTACCGAAATAGTCGAAATTGCTGGAACTGTCGGGAATAGCCGAAACCGCCGGGAACTGTCAGAGCATCTATCTCTGAAGGACAGCAGCATGCAAGGGACAGCTAACTAACATTGGGACAGTTGTATGGTACTTAGCAGCGTATACACCAAGCATGCAATGTCACATCTAGCATGCAAGGGACAGCTAGCATGCAACAAGCATGCTAAAGACAACAAGCATGCTAGGGACCAACAAGCATGCTAGGGACAACAAGCATGCTAGGGACCAATAAGCAAGCTAGGGACAACAAGCAAGCAAGGTGCAGCCAGAGCATAGGTCAGTACGGAAACATGGTGTAGCAATGGCACATAATGCAGTGTTGTGATGGGTACAGTCATGATTAATGAAGCGTGATGAGACGTAGCATAGTGATGATGGGTGCAGCATGGTGCAACACAGAGAGGTGCAGCATGATGACGAAATGCAGCGCAACGATAGGTGAAGGAGTCACCTTGGAGAATCAGTTGAAGCAGCATGTCTTCAACTGATCTCATGTATCATTTTCTTAGAGTTGATCTTTGCTCTTATCTAGATAAGTCAAAGTGTTGACTTCTGTTGTAAACGTACTATCTCTCTTTTTCTCTGTTGAACTATTGAAGAACATATAAGAAGAATTGATCAAGAGTTTCACCACATTGGGGTTTGTCCCTGGCTAGCGCCACATCTTGTGTCCTCTTGTCTTGGCTTGTCTTCTGCAATTTATGTTTATGTTCTATCTATAGTTTACTTTAATGCTAATGTGATTGCTAATCTGGAAAACATATCGAGCTAACTGTGAAAATTAAAATAAATTGCTCTAAGCATATAACATACCTAAAATTAACATGGTATCAGAGCTAAGGTGAAGACAATGCCCAAGCAAGAGTGAAAGAGCAATCATTGAAGACGGTTGGGAAAGGACAAAAGGATCAGTGAATTCCTCATCCCTCTTCAAATTCACCAAGGGTGAAGTCGAAGCAGAGAATATTATCAGAATGGCACAGCAGAAGTTTCTGATGGCCTACCTAAAGATCACTTCAATGGGAAGTTCGGATTTAAGGATGGAAGGAAAGGCAAATGCCTTGGTTGTAATAAGTTCGGCCATTATGCGAAGGAGTGTCCGAATGGCAGAGACACATCTCTTGATGAAGATAACAATCATTCCAGGAACATCTTCAATGATCAAAGGAATGACAAGTAATGCAGGTCATCAAGGAAATGGTCGCCTCTTCAAAGAAAGCAAGGAACCCCAGGTATGAAGAATCAAATGTTGTTTTTGATAAGATAAAGAAGCGTT
Source organism: Pinus taeda (assembly GCA_000404065.3). Taxonomy (NCBI): domain Eukaryota; kingdom Viridiplantae; phylum Streptophyta; class Pinopsida; order Pinales; family Pinaceae; genus Pinus; species Pinus taeda. The sequence continues at coordinate 93,863 of APFE030432829.1, read as the reverse complement.
ATCTTGTATTGGCCCTCTCCTTCAGATTCTTTAGGAATCTGGCTTATTGATTCTAGTGCTTCAAGGCACTTCATCGGATAGAAGGGTGCACTCTCTAATTTGGTGGAGATGGAAACAATCGTGGGATTATACTTGGAGTCGATGCCACCTATCCCAGAAAGGGTGTAGCGAATGTTACCCCTCAATTGAATGAGGGTAACTCTATTCATTTACAAGAATCTCTTTTAAGTACCTAATCGCAAGAAGAACCTGGTGTCCATCTCGGAAAAGGAAGTCAAAGGTTTCAGGGTGGCATTCATCGATAGAAAGGTACGTGTTAAAAAATATTAGAATTTTCATAGATGCTTTTTCTCATGGGTTCAGGGTTGGCAATTTGTATCAAGTTGCAGGATGGTCCATTGAGGATCACGTCAATCGACATATCGCATCTATAACATCGAAGGTCTAGTTATGGGGCCCTACCCGATGTGAGTCAAATGGTGATAGGGATGCCTGAATTCAAGAAGAGCATGAAGGTACATGTCTGAGATGTACCGAAGGAAAATCTTATAAGGGGACCATTCCCCTCATGCAACAAGTCCACGGGTTTGGAACAACCCGTGGAGTTTGAGATTCATGATCGAGAATCTCATGTATACAGGTGGAAGAAAGCCCTTTATGGCTTGAAGCAAAACACCCCGGGTGTAGTATGAGAGGATTGATAGCTGTCAGATAAAGTTGAGATTCACTAAGAGTGAAGCCGATCCAAACCATTGTTTGAAGGTTGTGGATGATAGACCTCTCATACCAGCGCCTTATGAGGACGACCTATTTCTAACAGGTGCAGACCCTCTCATTTGCAGAAGTAAGAGGGAGTTGGATTCCGAATGTAGAATGATAAACTGCAAGCCTGTGACTACCTCGAGTATCTTAACTTTCAAAAGTTATATGGTAGTGATGTCAGACCAGATTTGGGAAATGCCTCTTACTTCCATAAACTCATTCGCGTTGATTTTCTTAGTGAACTTCCATCCGCACATATGTTTTGCAGTTAGCATGCTCAGCTCATATTTGGTTGAGCCTCAGTGGATTGGTGCCAAGAATCTTCTGAGATATCTTCGGGGCACAATCTCTCATGGATTGAGATACACTGCCAGAAATATGAAACTACATGATTATTCGAATGCTGACTAGGCAAGCAGTGTGGAGGATCACTAGAATACTTCACAGTGCTAGTTCTCTTTGGATTCTGCTTCGATATCATGGATGAGCAGGAAGCAAAAGTCGGTTGATATAAGCACCACCGAGACCAAATACATAGCTATGAGTATGATCTCGTGTGAAGCTACATGGTTGCAGAAGCTCTTAAGTGAGTTGTTTGTACACAATATGAATACCACTGTGATTCTCTGTGACAACCAGAGGGGGAATTCGATTATTGAGGAATCCCGTATTCGATGATTGCTCTAGCAGATAGACATCAGATACTGCCTTATCTGGGATATGGTAAGTCGATGAGTGAGGAGGCTCCATCGCATTGAGACTGATGCACAGGTCACAGACATTTTGTCAAAGCCCCGGGGAAAGGTCAAATCTGTGACTTTCTCGAACGACTTGGAGTCGTTGAGAGACCTTCTTATAAGGGTCCTGCATGTTGCATGCATTGAGCTCTGGGAGCTCTAGGGGGCTTGGGGTACTTATTGGAGAAACATACTACCATAGGGCGACTCACCCTCCCCTATTGGTGCGCTATGTACAAGATGACAGGTTCAACCTTCCCCTGTGATACCCCGTGGCCACTGTGGAGCATGATGACTAGTTCTCCTATGGGCCGGGATGATTAGTTCTCTCGTCGCAACTGTGGAACAAGATGATTAGTTCTCCCGTGGCAACTGTGGAACATGATGATTAGTTATCCTATGGGCTGGGATGATTATTTCTCCCATGGAAATTGTGGAACAAGATGATTAGTTCTCATGTGGGCTAGGATGATCAATTATCCCGTGGCAACTGTGAAATAGGATGATCAGTTCTCCTATGGGCTGGGATGATTAGTTCACCCGTGGCAACTGTGGAGCAGGATGATTCGTTCTCCTATGGACAAGATGATTAGTTCTCTTGTTGAGGCGTCCTACCCATGCAGTTTGGGACTCATGGGAAGTACCTCTCATCTGATCAATGAGCAGGGAAATGGGGTTAGGGACCATAGTAGTACTATTGATGGATGCGTCGTTGTATCTATCGTACTCCCTATGCTAGGATGACCTCCATTGATCTGGGATCAATGAAACTGATCTGGGATTAGTATGAGTGTTTTGAGACACACTCTTGTGATATTGATCTGGGATGAATAAAACTGACTTCGGGTCAGTAAGAGTGATGTGACACACTCTCTGTTACACAGTAATTTGTCACTGTCTCCTTTTCAGTCTCCCTACTATGTCATGAAATCAAATCCATCATGCTCATGCTCTCTGAAATGGCCAAATAACCCTCCATGCCAAAGTTTATTTGATCATTGCGATTATTATTGAAATAACTGCGCTGACTGGTAGCTTCTAGTGCAACTGATGCGTTGCCAGCGCGGAAGCACACGGGTTTTCTGCGTTGGTCGAATTTCATAGCCAGCGCATCCTCTGTTTGTATTAAATCGTGCTGACATAGCTTCCCCCGTTACTGAGATGAGACGTCAGCGTGCTAGTCCAGCTATTCACCCGCACTGATCCTGTTTAGGCGAATTTGCTCTAACAGCCAACCTTCCTGTTGAATCCAGACCTGGTTGTTGGCCTTGTGAATGTCGCCCTCCCTTCTATGGCATGTCTGTTCGTCATATGATTCACCTTTCTTGGAGATAATCTTATCCTTCCACCATTCATGGAGACTCCTTCTCCTATATAAGTCTCCACCATTGCCATGAGCAGCTAGTTTTTGGATATAGTTTTTGACATAAAGGAATTCATAGTGTTTTAGTGCTGCTCCTAATAGGCAGTTGGTATGTTAAGTGTGGATTGCTAGAGAGCTTAAGGAAGGTTGTGAAGTCTTGTTGCCTTGTGAGAGAGAGAGAGTTGTTTGTCTTGGGAGATCTACCTCCAAGGATGAATGCTTATGAGACTTGCTGGCTGGACCCTCTTGAGAAGGACTCAACGTCAGAACATTGGTTGTACCTTTCTCTGTTTTGATTAATAAAAGATAGATGACTACTGTTATGGTTCCATTCTCATTTGTCTTATAATGGTTAATGTGAATTACATCCTTTCTGACTGATGTATAGTTGCTTTTACTAGATTTCACGCTTGTGTTTGTTTCCTCTTTGCATGTGCAGGTGTCCATCCGCGAGGATAGTGGAGGATCGTGACCGACCAGAGCAAAGGAGCGAGAGCGGCATCTCTTCATCAAACAATAGCGCTGGAATCCAAGTAGGTGTTCATTACCAACTTTTTAATTGCAACTAGGAGCTTGCATAGTAGCATTGATTGATTGTTGCTAGACCCGTTCTGGGCTAGTAGGGATCACCTCTATCCGTAGAGGGGATTTACCTCTCCAACAATTTGGTGACTCCACTAGGGACGTTTCTTGTGTCTTTTGTTGTTCATCCTTGTTTTGGGTTTGATTGTTATTCTCTTGTCAAAGATTGGGGACTAGTTTTCTGTTTTTGATTTCCTGGTTCACTCTGGGAAATGCTTTAATTGTTTTAAAAGCTATTGCCTTGGTTTGGGAGTTTTTGGTTTGATTTTGCCTGTTTTTTAGCCTCAGCGCGGTTTATATCAGAACAGTCGCGCTGACATCGCGTATCTGTTTCTTTGGCTTCACTTTCATCGCGCTTGAATGCTTAACAGTCGCGCTGACCTTGTTTTCGGGCCAGCACCCTTAATCCGTGTCCTTCCGCGCTGACAGCGCAAAGTTGCTACGCGTGTTGTCTGGTCAGCGCTTTGTTGCTGAGGGTCACCCACGCTGATCCTGTAGAATTAAATTTTGTTCAATTTTGCCTCCTGGATCTGTTTGTTTAGCTATCCCCTATTCTTTCCACCTGGTTTATGACTTGTTTTATGTTGTCTGAACTGTGAGATACTTGCTTGCGAAGTCTTGTTCCGCAAGGGTTCGTTTATTGCTTGTTTTTCATTTTTTTGCAAAGCCTTCCTTCTTGCTTTCGAGGCTTGGTTTGTATTTTTCCTTGACCTTTACAGTTGCTAGAGTGTGTTGAATCTTTGTTTGACTGGTTTTAACTCCCATCCTCCGAGTGTTTTCTTTTCTCTATTGATTTCGCACCCTAGCCCTAGGGCATCTAGTGGCCGTGTGTGTGTCAAGCCTTCTGTGGGATCTTGTTTTCTTGTTTGACTAGCCAACTTTAGTTTTACTCTTCACATTTGCTCGGTGATTGTTGAAAGTGTATTGGTTTTGTTCCAAGCGATTGCCTTCCTCCTTTGAATTCTCTTTTGTCTTGTTGAGCTTAGATCACATAGCTCATAAACCTTAGTTTTTCCTTTGATTTGGAAAACTGCTTTGGTGTCTTGGGGACTTTGTTGTCTTTTCATCAAATGATTTTATTCCTTTTGCTTGATGTAGCTATCTCTCAAAATCAATTTAAGTGCTTTGTGCCATTGGAAAGAAAATCAAACTAGTATCTTTTGCATGTAATAGTTAAAAGGAAAAGAACATTTCGTTGATTTGTGTTTTCAAAAGAAAAGTTTCGTTTCCTTGCCATTAGCTGCATTAGGTTGTTTGATTGCTTGAGTTCATTTTGTTTGATTGAAAAATTCCTAACCTTCTCATAGTTAGAATTCATCGAACGAAATGATGTTCTTTGGCATGTAGTTTGCATCTAAGTAATTGTGAGAGATCATACGGTAGGACCTGAAATCAAAACTTTATTCAAGATCAACCGTAAAATAAACCAAATTTACTTAAAAACGCATTGGAACTTAATGCAAATATCTAGAGGTCTAGGCTAGAGATGTGCTTCGGCTAGTCACTC
>APFE030432829.1:70167-80634 GCA_000404065.3 Pinus taeda | reverse complement strand
TATATATAGATATATATATATCGTGTGGCACGCTAAGGTGCTCAAAAAATAAGTGTACATGTCTAAAGTAAAGCCGACGTCCTCAGTACATCTGAGACGTATGTCTCTCAAAAACATCAGTGAAAATGAATCCTAGGCATCTACTATGGTAGGTTATGCTCTCTGTACTACTGTAGCATGCCACTGCTCGTGCCACCCACCTCAAAATGCGGTGCATCCTGGGTTCCACACCCACTGTATGAATCTGAGAAGCTATGGGGACCTCCTCTATCCCCTGGTAATCTGGCACTCCTGCCAGTAAGCCCTCAAGGTTGTGCACCACAGTCTCCATCATGTCGCCTACTGGAGGAGCGAGGGCCAGGACCCCAGTGCCTTGTCCCTCTCTCCGTGCCTCCGGAGCCAGACCAAGGGGTCTCGTGGATCCCACATATGCATATCATAGCGTTTATCAGGACATGTTCATGAAAAATTTTAAAAACATTACAAAAGATAAAAAATCAAAAAGAGATCAAGTGTTTTACCTCCATCGTCCCACTGCTCTCCCGCAGGCAGTGGCATGTCGGGATCACCGCGGAAATCTATACCGGCATATGGCCAGTCCTCGACGAAGATGACCTGGCGATCCAGCCACTCTCGAAAGAAAACATCCCATGACACTGAGCGGCCTCCACCTCCACGCGGCATGAACCGGGCCCATCGAGTGGCCCTCATCTCCCGTGGACTGCTAGGCGGATCCACAACCATAGTCTGCAGCTGTAAGGCCGACACCCGCTCAAACATGAGCGGAAGTAAGAGCGACCCATAACCGAACTGCTTTGACTCTCCGCGTCGACAGTTGCTCAGTTGCCTCTTCATGCTGGCCGTCACCCCTGCTGCCCAGTTGAATACAGTGGGGTGTAAAAACTCGAGAGCTAGTAGTAGATGGGCCTTCGAGGCCTCGTGATTGGCCAAGCTTCCCGCTACATGGGTCACCATGAAGAGTATGGTGCGAAGAACCATGTCACCGTCACCCACTGATGGAATGCTTACCTTCCCACTCTGTGTTTTATGCGCCTGTGGACACACTCGAGCCATGAGCTGGTCAAGCGTCTCGCCGCTGGGTCGTTGCCCCTCCAGGATGGGCATCACACCCCGGCGTGACAACCCAGTCAAAAAATAAATGTCCGTGGAATCGAACTCGATGTCGCGGCCTCGGATCGTGAATTTCCCGTCCACTGGGTTCCAAGCTCTGATCAAGATCTCCAGAAGGTCCGGCTGTGCTCTCAGGCGTGGAGTGAGGAAAAATTTTAGGAAACCGCATGCCCGCATTGCATTTCGGCATCCTGCATTGGCATAAGCGGCTATATCTTCGTTATCGTGAGCCCTATCTTGCCACACAAACGCCATTGCGTCCTGCATGACCACCAAAAAACATTAGAGTGCTAACCATTGAAGTTTATCCGTTCAAAATCTTAAAAATCAAGTTTCGCGGCGCCAGCGCGACTGTTTTTAAAACAGTCGCACTGATAATGGCGGCCCTTTGTTTTTTCCTTGGGTCAGCGCAGAAGCACACGGGTTTTCCGCGCTGACCCGGGAGGTGGTGTGTGCAATAATAATCGATCAGCGCGGACCCGATGGGCGAATCCGTGCTGACCGAGAGCGCACCAACGCTCAAAGAATTCGGCCAAATGGCCAAATCCCACGGTGGAAATGCTTAAAAAAGGACTCAAAACAAAGCGCAGGGCAAGAGGAACCTACCTGGAACAAGCTGCCGGATGAATGGTGTCTGCACGAGGTGGAATTTGCTCCGTCAACTTCACAGCTCCACAACGTTCTCCAAGGCTCAAAATGGTAACTATGGTAAAAAATGATTCTTACCCCCCTATTTATGGTAAAAAATTCTTAATTGACTTTATAAAAGTGGGTTTTTGTCATGTTTTACCATGGATTTAGTGCTAATGTCACTATGTTATGCCTTTATGCATGTTTTACTATGTTTTTTAACATATCGAACGGGTTTACGTGGGTGGTTTTCTTGTGCAGGTCCTCGAAACCGGCAAAGTCACAATGGTTCTATACGCACTTGGTCCCAAAAAATGTCGTCTTTAAGCTCTTTTCCGACATAAAGCAAGAAAAGATAGCCGAGCCCCCTTTCAGCTCGTCAAAAGGAACGAGAGGCGGTCGCTTTTAAATCTCTTTTTTCGACTGTTTAAATTAACAAAGATCGTCGGGTGTTTGTCGTTTCACACTCGTTATTGGCTCTAAAACTACGTACTTTTGACCGTTTTTTACTTTTTTGGGTCAAAGTTACTATTTACGAAAAGTACTCCTCGGTCGTAATGATCAGGCGGTTCTTTCGAGCATCGTTTTATACTTTTTCGTGCTCGAGAGACACAACTTTACGAAAAAGGACCCTCCCGGAGTTTTCTTTTCTGTTGTCTTTTCAGACTCTCTAAACAAGAAAAGACGCCGAGTTCTTCCTTTGTCAGACTCGTTAAAACTTAATGACATCGGATTCTGTCGAAATGACGCTCCTCAAGCATATGCTATCCCCGTCAAGATTGTCATCCAAAAATAACCGGGGTACTCGCCATAAATGGTGGGGGAATAAAGGAATCATAATCGTCATCATCGGCAGTATGTCGCTCTTGAATGTGGCACTGTTTGCATTCGTGTCTGGGTTGGGACATCTCATCTCGTTTCACATTTGCCTCCATGAGTTTGGGTTATCCTATTTGACCATTCATCTGCTCATTGTCTTATCATCACGACCTCTGATCATTTGACCTCAAATACTGCCAAATCTGTCATTGTGCCGCCGATATGTTCAAGAGAAGTTAGCCTCTGCAAGTATAACCCCCCTCCGATATCTCGCACAAAACATATTGTCTCTTTCCGTCTCGTGTCGATGATGTGGGAAACATTATGGCCCACCTTCGATGAAGATCACTTCCTGTCGACTTCAGCTCATTATCCAGGAAAAGTGACCTAAAGACTCCCTTCTGGTACCTTGGAGCTTGCATGCCTCAATGGCAGGTTCTTCATGTTCGACGCGAGGTTTTCATCATTGGCCTCCGATCGGATGACTCTATGGGTGTTCGACACCGGCTCATTTATTCGCACGCCGTGTATTGTACCTATAGTACCTTGAGGACCATCGTCATTATTGGTGGCACCTCTCGCGTCTGTTAACAACTTTCATCATTGGCTGATAATCAGACGATGTTCAAGCATGTTCGACTTCGACTCCTGTATTTGCATGTTTGAACTTGTACTTTGTTCGGGTTTGGATGGAGCGCAAGACCCTGGTTCTAGTCTGTTATGGACCAGGTTGCGATTTTGTGGATCATTATTACATGACTCATTGATGGATGGCTGCGCCCATATTAGGATGGCTGCGACCATACCTCTTATCATCATCGTCTCTTCAGCTGGGTGGCTGCGTCCATACCACAGACCTTCTTCGTATGTCTTTTGGATGGCTGCGCCCATGCCTAGACTACATGTAATCGAGATATCAGTTGTATCTACGAGCAGGTTCTTCCTGCGGCAGCTATATGTGTTCCTATAAAGCATTTCACCCCTCTCTCTCTCTCGGGCTTCATGCTTTAGGGGGCATCTGTTACACAGTAATTTGTCACTGTCTCCTTGTCAGTCTCCCTACTGTGTCATGAAATCAAATCCATCATGCTCATGCTCTCTGAAATGGCCAAATAACCCTCCATGCCAAAGTTTATTTGATCATTGCGACTGTTATTGAAATAACCGCGCTGAATGGCGGCTTCTAGTGCAACTGATGCGCTGCCAGCGCGGAAGCACACGGGTTTTCCGCGCTGGTCGAATTTCATAGACAACACATCCTCTGTTTGTATTAAATCGCGCTGACATAGCTTCCCCCGTTACTGAGATGCGACGTCAGCGCGCCAGTCCAGTTATTCACCCGCACTAATCCTGTTTAGGCGAATTTGTTCTAACAGCCAACCTTCCAGATGACTCCAGACTTGGTTGTTGGCCTTGTGAATGTCGCCTTCCCTTCTATGGCATGTCTGTTCGTCATATGAGCCACCTTTCTTGGAGATAAGCTTATCCTTCCACCATTCATGGAGACTCCTTCTCCTATATAAGCCTCCACCATTGCCATGAGCAGCTAGTTTTTGGATATAGTTTTTGACATAGAGGAATTCATAGTGCTTTAGTGCTGCTCCTAATAGGCAGTTGGTGTGTTAAGTGTGGATTACTAGAGAGCTTAAGGAAGGTTGTGAAGTCTTGTTGCCTTGTGTGAGAGAGAGAGTTGTTTGTCTTGGGATATCTACCTCCAAGGGTGAATGCTTATGAGACTTGCTGGCTGGAGCCTCTTGAGAAGGACTCAGGATCAGAACATTGGTTGTATCTTTCTCTGTTTTTGATTAATAAAAGATAGATGACTACTGTTATGGTTCCATTCTCGTTTGTCTTGTAATGGTTAATGTGAATTACATCCTTTCTGACTGATGTATAGTTTCTTTTATTAGATTTCACGCTTGTGTTTGTTCTCTCTTTGCATGTGCAGGTGTCCATCCGCGAGGATAGTGGAGGATCGTGACCGACTAGAGCAAAGGAGCGAGAGCGGCATCTCTTCATCAAAAAATAGTGCTGGAATCCAAGTAGGTGTTCATTGCCCACCTTTTAATTGCAACTAGGATCTTGCATAGTAGCATTGATTGATTGTTGCTAGACCCGTTCTGGGCTAGTAGGGATCGCCTCTATCCGTAGAGGGGATTTACCTCTCCAACACTCTCTTTAGATGAAGCTGAATTCGGGTCAGTAGAGAATGGTATGAGACATTCTCGATTAATTCTTGTTCTTCATGGTTCAACAAAGCAGATCATAGCAGTGCAGGGCAATGATGGCAGAGATAGTACAGTTGGACATATGGATTAGCAGATGGAGTTCTCCCTAGTTGAGAGGGAGTGTTAAAATTGGCAACTAGGGCCAAAATCCATGTGGGTCATCTTATAATGGAAGCTGATATTTTTCTTGGATCCCTCTCATTGAGAGGTGTAGGATTGATCTAAAGATCATCCGACTCCAATAAATATTCATGGAGATATGAATTTATTTGTGTTATGGGACAATTCGTCAAGGTCGGCCAACAACCAAATAAACCCCACTTGTGCTCAACGTTTTAGTATAAATAGAGGTGGCCTTCAAGTCATTTCAACACATTTGGTATCTCTTCCTCTCTACTTGTTTGGGTTTTAGTAGGAGGAGAGATCCTAAGGGATAATGCTGCCCTAATCCAGAGGCAGAAGCTGGAACTATAGAAAAATGCTAGAACTGTCGAGAACTGCCGGAACTACAGGGAAAAGCTGGAACTGCCGGAACTGCAGGGAATAGATGGAATTTCCAGAACTACCGGAAAAGCTAGAACTTTCGGAACTATCGGGAACTACCGGAATTATAGGGAATAGTTGGAATTGTCAAAACTTTCGGAATTGCTGGGAATAACCGAAACTGTCGGAACTGTCGGGAATAGCCAAAACTACTGGAACTTCCCGGAATTGCCGCGAATAGCCGGAACTACCGTAAATGCCGGGAAAAGCCGGAACTACCAGAACTGCCGGGAATAGCCATAATTGCCAGAACTGATGGAACAATTGGGAACTGCTAGAACTGCAGGGAATAGCCAGAATTGCAGAATTGTCGGAACTGCTAGAACTGCAGGGAATAGCCAGAATTACGGAATTGTCGGAACTGCTGGAACTGCAGGGAATAACTGGAATTGCTGAAATTGTCAAAATTGTCGGGAATAGCCGGAACTGCTGGGAACTTCCAAAACAACCGAGAAATCTGACGCAGAGGGAGAAGCCGGAATTGCCGAGAAAAGTCGAAACTGCCAGGAATCACTGGAATTGCCGAAACTATCGGAACTGCTGGGAACAGTCGAAATTGCAAAAGTTGCCGGAACAACCAAAGCATTTGTCTCCAAAGGAGAGCAACATGCAAGGGACAACTAACTAACATTGGTACAGTTGTATGGTTCTTAGCAGCAAATACACCAAGCATGCAATGTTACAGCTAGCATGCAAGGGACAACTAGCATGCAACAACAAGCATGCTAAGGACAACAAGCAAGCTAGGGACAACAAGCAAGCAAGATGCAACCAACACATAGGTCAGTATGGAAACATGGTGCAACAATGGCACATAATGTAGTACAGTGACAGGTACAGTCATGATTAATGAAGCATGATGAGATGCAACATAGTGACGATGGGTGCATCATGGTGTAGCACGGTGAGGTGCAACATGATGATGAAATGCAACACAACGATAGGTGAAGGAGTCACCTTGGAGAATCAGTTGAAGCATCTTGTCTTCAACTGACCTCATGTATCATCTTCTTAGAGATGATCTATGCTCTTATCTAGATAAGTCAAAGTGTTGACTTCTGTTGTAAACGTACTATCTCTCTCTCTCTCTGCTGAACTATTGAAGAACATATAAGAAGAATTGATCAAGGGTTTCCCCACATTGGGGTTTGTCCCTGGCTAGAGCCATATCTTGTGTCCTCTTGTCTTGGATTGTCTTCTACGATTTATGTTTATGTTCTATCTGCAGTTTACTTTAACGCTAATGTGATTGCTAATTTGGAAAAGATATTGAACTAACTGTGAAAATTGAAATAAATTGCTCCAAGCATAGAACATACCTAAAATTAACAAGGATCCATAAAGGACTTTTTCCAAAAAGTCCTAGATACTCACATGCATATGAAGAGTTACATTTCATGCTCCAAGATGGAATTATCTATAATATCCATGTATCAACATGACAAGCTCATAAACTCTTCTTAAGGAAGGAGAAATTTTAGGCTAAGGAAAGTCTGTTACATCCAAGGAGAATACCTCTTTCGCTAAGAGGGAGTGTTGATTTTTGGGTAGCATTGAGAGGTATTCTCTCATGCCAAGAGGCCACCTAAATTGACCTATAAAAATTATGGACATTAAATTAAATAATTTTTTTTTTTGGGTTTCATGTAGGCTTAAAAGGAACAAGTCAACCACACTATGAAAAGGTGTGTCCCTTGGGGTAAATGCACCCATTTGACTTGTATATATACACATCATGTGACACTTCATTTGTCTCACTCACTCATCATCTCCCTTATATAGAAGACAATGGTGGGAGGAAAGAAAATGATGAAATGGATAAAGTTTGGACTTGGTTTTTAGTACATATTTCTAGAAATTTTATTGTAAACCTTGCTGAAAAAGAATTTCTCGTAGAAGAAGAGTTGCTGGGATTTCTCCCAAGTTTGGGTCTTCTAGGGATTTTTTTTCTCTGTATTGTGCATGGCTGTCTCTTTATGATCTTATTTGTTTCTACTATTTTCACTGCATTATTGTTGATATCTTCTCTGTATAATTACTTTATGATATCAACGACATAAGAAGAATTAATTGAAGATCACTAGAAGTAATTACCAGATCAGAAAATTGGTTTCTACTGTGTTTTTTGTAGAAAAATATATACAACTCCACTTCACTAACTCCAACATATATGAGACCAAAGTCCACTATTCTTCGCAGGTATCTCAACACATGCTTCACTGCCACCCATTGAACCTGTCTCAACTCCACCATGAACTAGCTGAGTGTATTCACAACAAAATATATATTAGGCCTAGTGTTGACTAGATACATCAAGGAACCTATCAACTACTTATGCAGTGTGGGATCCACCAAATCGCCCTCAGAAGCACTTAGCTTCTTGAAGTTAGTGATCATTGGTGTAGACATAGGCCTGCAATCCTCCATCTTGAATCTCCTCGAGATATCGATTGCATACTTTCCCTACCCTAGGAAAATCTCACTTGGCTGCTGCCAAGCCTCTAATCCAAAAAAGTAGTGCATCAAGCTGAGGTCTTCCATCTCGAACTTTGAAGCAATATCCTCCTTGCAGATCCTTATGAGCTTCTCCAATCCCGTCAAGAAAAAATCGTCAACATAAAGGACTAAGATAAGCGGCTCACCCTCAACAAGTACATAGTACAAGTTAGAGTCCTCCTCATTCTTGTTGACCAAATCAAGAAGATATCCATCAATCTTGGTGTACCATGCACATGGAGCTTGATTCAACCCATAAAGGGCCTTCTTCAATCTACATATATGAAACTCTCTCGCATGCACCTCAAAGCCCTGAGGCTGCTCAATATAAACCTCCTCCTCAATCACCTCGTTGAGGAATAAATATTCACATCCATCTAATGTATCCTCCACTCCATCTCTAAAGCAATGGACATGACTTCTCTAATGGATCGCATATCTAGTGAGAGGTGCGCATGTCTCCTCACTATGCACTCACTCTTGCTGGGAGAACCCTCTCGCTATGAACCTCACTTTGTACTTCTTGACACTACAATCAACTACATGTTTGATCTTGTAGATCCATTGGGAATTGACCACTCATTTTATCATAGGCCTCGATACTATGTCCCACACATCATTCCTCATGATGGAGCTATACTCCACCATGGCGTCCCTCCAGACCTACACATATGAAACCTTCTCAAAAGTGGAAAGCTCAGAATCATTAATGCTACTCGACAAGGCCTTGTAACTAGAAAATCTCGTTGGTGGTTTTTTATGACTAAAGGTGCTTCTAGGAGTCACATGCTCCTTAACATCCACTAAGGTCTGGTTAGCCATCTCAACCTCCTCCTAATGGAGCTCGAAGGAACATCTTGCTCCTTCTCTAGATCTAGAAGCTGTGTCTCTACTGTTGGTGCTGTTGTTCCTTGCTCAACCTTAGGAGCCTCTCACTCTTACCCCTGCTAGATCCGTATCACGAGACCTCCTAAAGGTCCTAATATCATCGAATCTAACATCCCGATTGACAATAAATCTCCTCTTTCCTAGAATGTATATTTGGTAGGCCTTTGAGACCTCACTGTAGCCCACAAATATGCCCGTTTTTTATAAGGGTTCCAACTTAGTCATTTTCTCCATAAGAGAGTGAACATAAATTGGACTAACAAAGATACATAGATGACTCACCTCTAGCTTCACTCCTATGAAATTTCCTCAAGATTCATATTTTCCAACACTTTGCGAGGAATCCTATTCTATAGACACAAAAATGTCTTTCAAGCCTCCATACAAAAAAACATAGGCAAGTCCTGGTCATAAATCATCACCCTTGATAACTCCAATATGGTCTTGTTTTTCCTCTTGGCAACTATTGACACCTAATCATGGGGATTGGGTGAATAGTTGTAAATAGTGTAAATAATAAATAATGGAAAAGGAAGAGTCATCAGGAGATGAAACCCAAGAGTCACTCCCTCATGTATATAACTATGAGAAATCTAAATGAATAAACATATCTCATTTGAGGAGTTACCTCCTAGCCTGACATGGTATCAGAGCCAACTCCATTTTTAGCTTCCCTCTCTGCCCTTGTAACTCCCTCCTACTTATGTTCTGCCTATTTTGTAGAAATGACACCTCTGCCATGCTCCCGAGGCCTGAACCCACCTTTCATACACTGTTTATTCCTTGCCTGAACATTGGCCCAAAATCATATTGGTATTTTGGCCTGACAGTAGTGGTTTCACGGCCCTCCCACTTCTGGCATTGGCAATTTTTGTTTTCCCCCTAAATCCGTGACCTTGCTGGGCAACTAGGTGGTTGTTGAAGGTCTCTAGGACGAATTCGTTTACTGGATTCACGTCTGAAGTGTGGATGAGAATGGGATAGTTACATTGATCAAGAGTGTTGTGACAGATTTCATGTCTGCCTCGGCCTCTACATCTTCGTCAGTGGGGAAGGCAAGTGGGATGCATTATCACGCAATCCACGACCTTGCCGTAACAGAGGCATTACCGCACTGGAGGTATAAAATTTAGTCTTCAATACATGACCATATGCACATGTGGCAGAGGTATAAAATTTTGGTTGTAAGCATATTTCAATATTTTCCATTAATGAAATGAAGTATTATTTCCACTGCATCTTTGTGTATATGGTTATCTCTGTATTTTATTGCGTTCTTCTCATTGATTCCTAAGGGGGGAGAAATGATCCAGGTGGATGTTGGTGGCCACCCACCTATCCCATTTGGACCCCCACAACTGTCTCTTTCAATTTTTCAGTTTCCTTAATTATATCACAATTTACTATTTTTAGCAGTTTTTCGGGTCCTAAACTTCCAGAGCCGTTTTGAGGCCCTAAATGACGTTTTTTGGGAAATCTACCGCCAAGAAATCTTTCCAACAGGCTATCATGCACGTCAAACGGAGATAATACGACCAATTCGCGACCCCGGGAAGTTGATGTACCAACTTACCCAAAACGGTGCCCACAATTTGGCATTTCATCTTCTAGGGTTAGGATTTGGAATGTGAAGGGTTTTCCATTGTTTCTCAATAATAAATAGGCCTTCGAGCCTCATTGTAATACAGTTCAGAGGCATGTAGCCACACATCTCTTCTCAGAGATAAGCTAC
>APFE030432829.1:0-25415 GCA_000404065.3 Pinus taeda | reverse complement strand
AAGAGTCGCCTTCACTAAGTGGGCCCGCAGGCTATTTTTGGCGCAAGTCTATTTTTAGACCAAGTCTATTTTTAGACATATGGATCATGTCTATGGATTGCAGGTTGTTGTTTATGGATGATTGGTCAAATTGGGAAAAATAGATGGACTTCTATTTTTAGATCACAGCGGAGTGACTGCTCAGTCTAAATATAGAACAATCAAATATTATTAGCTCATAATAATATTTAGACTATAAACTTTGTCTTATTCTCTTGGAGCACTTCAGGATGAGCTACGGATGTGGTACATGCAGATCCCAGAAGGAAATACGTGGTTACCTATGGGATGACTAATATTTGCATGCAGGACTTCAGTTAGAACTCAAGTGAGTTGAGTTTAGTGGACTGGAGGTGCAGTTGATGGAGTTGTGTTCAATTTAGCTTTGTTAAACTGGTTGTATTTAGTCTAACTGGAAAATAGACTAGAGATGAGTTGGGTGAATTAGTTATTAATTAATTCACAAGTTATTAACTCATAATGCAACTATAGAATACATCAGTTAACTCAGTTGTGTGTCAGTGCATGTTCAATTCAGAAGGGGCAGGTGTTAGAGGATCAGATTGCTATTAGTTGTGACTATAGCTGTGCATGATGATCTTGCACAATCAAGGGATTGAGTATTGCCAATGAGGATTGCGTGGTATATCCAAGAGAAATACGAATTTGGATAATTCATTCATCAGTATTCTCTTGCAGGATTGCGCAGTGGAGGCAGGCAAGCAGTGGAAGAGATTTGGAGATCAGATCTGAGCTGTATTGTGTGTAACAGAGGTGGAGATACTTGTGAGAAGTATTATGCTGTGTAATGTTACATGACTCAATCATTAACATACAGATAGTTGGGGTTTTTAGCGAGATGCTTTCCCCGGGATACATACTGTGTTAATGTGTGAATGCTCTTGATGTTTTATTGTAATTGATGCTGCTATATTGATGATCAACGTAGAGGAGTTTATGTATTGTGTATGTTTTCCGCAATAGTACATGATCAGGATAATCTCCATTGAATATGTGTTAAATTATTCAAAATTTCTACACTTAAAGCTCACATCGGTTGAAGGAAAAGAATTTGACGATGCAACAAAGTATAGACAACTTGTAGGAATTCTCAACTACCTGACTACTGTTAGTTTTAGTCAATTTTTCCTTCCACTAGTGATAACATGTTCTCTTTCAGAATGTCCATTAGGGTTTAAGGTCAAGTTTTTGTCATTTTACTAGGTCTTCCATGCAAAAACTTTGGTCATTGGTTAATGTGTCTAGGATTATTTCGACTCCAAGATTTCCATGTCCGGTCACTGCCATCACTCAGTTGGATGTGCTATCATTGAACATATCATTATCATCACTTCAGTCATGTTACCATGGTCTTCATTCCGCTCAGTGCCTCCATTAGGTCATTAGGGTTTCACAATCACCAAACTCTCATTCCATGCATAAAAATCTGGCAAAGGAGGAGTGGTGATAAGCAAGTTTCTTTAATAATTTTGATATGAAGTGTAATTTTATGTTTTCATATGTAATAAATACTTCAAGGTTATAAGTTTCAAAGGCTCTAGTTCAAACTTCCAAAAAGGTTCAATGTCTCACAAAAGGCCATAAAGTTACCAAGTTTCAAATATCAAATATCATAAAGTGTCCAAGGTCCCAATTTAAGTTTAAAAGGGTAAGATGAGTTACTTTTTAACTCATTTTCACTTTCAAATTTCCAAGCAGATCTCAGTTATTATGGCACAGGAGGAAAACTTGGTGAAAATTGAGGGTTTTTTTTTCTGTATTCTAAGTGAATTGTGACCCTTTTGTGCAAAATGTGACCCTTTTGTGCAAATATGCGACCCTTTTGATAGAATTGTGACCCTTTTGAAGTGAATTGCAACCCTTTTGTGGAGAAGAAAGACCTTTCTGTGCAGATTGTGACCTTTCTGAGTGGAGTGCAACCCTTTTGTCTAGAAGTGCGACTCTTTTAAGGAAGCGTGACCTTTCTAAGCGAGATCGACCCACAAGGATTTCTTCTTGTTTTTAAGGATATTTTCAACTTCTTCAAATCTCCAAAGATCATTCAAGGATTCTTAAAGCTTCTGCAAATAGTAAGTGGGCATCTACACCATCCTTTCAAATATTTTTCTCAATGTGAATTGATTGTTTCTTAGGGTTCTCTCCAGCAAATTATTGGTGAATAAACCTAGATTCTACTGATTTACCACTATCATCTATCATCCATAAAACCCTAAATTTAAAATCTCCTATCATTCCACCACTCATTTTCCATTGATTTCATCAAACCCTAGACTCTCACTACATTTTCACCTTGAGAAAACTTCCGCTTAAGTTTTATTAACATCATTTGGCTCTTGTTTTACCATTCAAAAAATTTAATGGAGAGTGAACAAGAGAGTGAAAAGAAAGTGCACAAGGTAGGAAATCATTCAAGGTTTGAGCCATTCAACCTGAGAGAAATTAATGCTTCTCCATTTTCCTAGAAATGTTTCAGAAATGTTGGTTTTATGAAGTTTTGTGAGTAGGTTGCAGAGTTTGGTTCCCATGTCCCTTTGACAAGCATCTTTACCCAAAATTTCAACATAGATAAAGCTGTCATAGCAGGTATTGAGTTTAGTGTCTCAGTAGGTGTTATTTCTTTAGCCACAGGTATTCCAAATCATGGTGGCACCTGGTTGAAAGGCATGGAATTGTCCCTTGATGATTATAAGATGTTCCTAAAGCCTAATGTTAGAGAGACCTTTAAACACATTTTTCCTTTTAGACATCTACTTAACAAGTATTCCCCTCTAGTGAAGCTTATCATGAAGTATTTTACATGTGAAGGCCGATTCTCTAGATTATACATGTATCATGTTAGGTTACTTATGCATTTCACCTCTACAAGAACACTTAATTTGTGCAACTTTATGTCTAAGAGTGTGGTGAAAATGGCTGAAAAAATTCACACCAGGGAAAAACCTCATATCACAAATTTGTTTCACCATAGCCTGATCAAGATTGTGGTTATGCATTGAATCTTAGTCAAGAAAATCACTTGGGAACTTTTTGGATAAATTAAAGACCGCTCCTGTCATTAGTCCCACTATTTCTCCTAGCAAAATAACATCATCAAGGCCTAGGTTCACAAGGTCTATGAAGCATGGTTCAACAAGCAAGCATGCAAAGGTTTCAGAGGCACTTAGACCTAAGTTAACCAAGACATATCAAAGAGGGAACAAGCTTGTGTTTGCTCCACATATTGTAGAAGGGGCCAAGCCTTCTACATCAACACAATAGGGATTACATTTGCAGGATGAGGAGGCTACCCATCATGACATACAGATAGTGGACTTGGAATCCCAAGATGATCATCAAAACCTAAAACTAGTTATCAGAGGGAAGGATTCTTAGATCATGGAGCTTTTGGACAATGTGGCAAGAGCCAAATTCATCATTTCCTTCCTTGAGCAAGAAAATTAGCAGCTGAAGGTAAAGCAACTGCTTCTAGAAAAAATATTTGTTTAAAACTAGTATGCAAGAGTCCAAAGGTAAGGGAGTGTTGGGGCATGATGCTCAAGATGAACAAGAGAGGCAGGTTGGGAGGAAGAGGCCTAGGACAAAGGGTCTCAAAGGAAAATTGCAGAAGGAAAAAAACCAAAACCTATTGAATGAGGATTTGGGTCTTGAAGACAGAATAAATATGGAGATCAATGAAGACAAGGAATATTGGCTCAACAAAGTAAATTACCATTTGGTGAAGCTTCTTGATAGATGGACAATCAAATGTTGAGGCACATGGCCCATCGCTATCAAACAAGGAATCATATTGCACAAATAAAAATCAAGAGACTGAAAGCAAAACTAAAAGAGGTCCAGGAAAAGAAAAGGGAATCAATAAAAATGGGCAAAAGAGTGAAAGTGGTGACTAAAACATCCAAAAATGTTTAGCTTGTCTTCCATAACAGCCAAGGAACAAATTTTGAAAATTTTGGAGAAATCTGGAATTTTTTGAAATTTTACAGGAAAAGGCACACAAAAGCACCACACCGAGGCACGAACCTTTTTCCATGAACATCCAAATGAGGTTTTTTCTACATGGATGGTGCATTATGATGAGTACATTCCAAATCTAATCCTAGTTTTGCATGAAGGATTCCCATTTTGATCAGAAACTCAAAAAACCTCACCTTTTTCACCTCTTTGCCACTGAATCTAGACTGGCGCGACACTTCTGAGTAAGGTTTGGGGAATGAGTTTTTGGAGGCCTTCCCATGGGTCATTTTCCAAAATTCAAGATGATCTAGAAACTATATAGCAAAAACTAGTTTACCGTTTTTCCAGATTTCCATTTTTACTTAAGGAGGATACCTAAAAATGGCTTCAAACTGGCTTAACCCTTCTGCAAAATTTCCTTTTTTGGTGCATGATGGTGCGACCTTTTTGTTGACTAGCGCGACCCTTCTGGTTCTGGTGTGACCCATCTGGTCTGTTTCCCTCTTGAGCACCAAATGATGGAAAATTAGAGATTTTATGATCTATTAATGTTACTTTAGGTTTCTTAGTTCGTTTTTGTCTCACTTTATGAGGAAAACTTTAATTAATGAGGAGATATGCTCTCCTAAACTTTAGCCTAAATTGTGGAAACTATCTCAACTATCCTAGTTTTTAGTGAGGACTCATCAAAGCCAATTATTATGAGACTTGAATAGAATTTTCAACTTGATGAGATGTCATATGTTGTATTTTCCTACATAAGATGGAAGGGATTCATTTTCCAGGGGTTTGATATTTGAGGAGAGAACCATTGTAGCCTATATTTGACATTTTGGAAATCAAAAGACAGAGTTTGTAGCTGTTGTAGTGGGATTCCTGTGGTATGTGTTTTAGCAATGTTTTTCTTCTATGATCATATGTTTGAATGTATTGTATATTTTATTTCCATTTCCATGTTTTATGTGCTTGTTTCATAAGATAATAAATAGAATTCATTCATGTAATGCTCTGTTTTGGAGAAGCTTTCACATTATTGTTCAATTTTCTTCTGACATAAAAAAATTCATGAGATTCATGCTCGTTTAGAAACCCTACCTATCTCCCATATACACATCAACAACCCTAAAGTGCTAAAGTGTGTGCCTACCTTGCCCCATTACATCTCTGCAAATCTGATTCTCAAAGCCAAACCTAGCTCCATTTGACATAACTACCTGGTTTTTCTCCCTTGCGCAACAACAAAATGCTAAATCTTCCAAAACCTACCTGAGCTTAGCTATCTAGCCTAAAACCCTTTATCATCTAATCATCTCTTGGTTGTGATTCCATAGAGAGAGCCCTCTTTGGTTTGGTAGTGCTAGCTACCTGATCTGTAAATGGGGTACTTAGGCTTCTTTGTCTAACTTACAAGAACCTCTCCCACTTCCAAAGCTTAAATTTTCCCAAGTCTTTATGATTAACCAATGCAGAATTAAATATGTGCTTGAACATAAGGTGTATGCTGGTGCTTGTTATTAAAACTGTTTATGTGTTGTAATTTAATGTGCTCAAACTGATATATAAATACATATAACAATAAATAAAGCAGTAGATACAATGCAGCAATAAAACAACACCCACAAGACAACAATTTAATTAGGAGTTCACCCAAAACTCTTGGGCTAGATCTCCATGAGCTCTAGTCAACTCAACTAGTCTCTCTGGGATTATGGCGATAGTTATTTTACAAGCTCCTGGCTCAACTCCACTGTTTTACACAGAAACAATGGGTTTAGACACCATCTTCCTTGGATTTGAAGCTCTCGGCTTTCTGGCCCTCGGCTCTCGCTCTAGCTCTGGCTCTGGCTCTTGGCTCTCGGCTCTGGCTCTCTTTCTCGGCCTCTATATGCATCTGTGATTTTCTTGACCTCCAAGCGATCCTCGGCTACTTTACCGTTCTCTTACTTCTGCCTCCTGTGCTCTCACTCATGCTCTCCGGCTCTTTTGAGGCATCTTCCTGGCCTTTTGGCTTCCCTGACCGTTTCTCGGCGTTCCATTTTCCCTCTGTGGCTCTGTCACTTCACAAGGCATCATTGCCTATAAAAACACCTGCTATAGCAAGGCAATGATGATCAGGAGCGGTTTCAGAAGGGATTAGGGCCGTTCCATAGGAAAAAACCCAAAATAGCGAAAACCCATTACACAGGGAAGGCTCGTAGAATACACTATCAGGCGTGGTTTGCGGACTTGAAATCCCATTCAATCGCCCCTAAGTCCCTATCAGGTCCGCCGTAGGCAGTGTATCACATTGCTTTAGTGTTTTGGGCCAAATCCCAAATACACGGGAAAACCTTCAAAAACCCGACAAAATCCTTTTATCGGACTTGAAAACTTATCTCACCCACCCTATAATCGTATCGGGTCTGCCTTTGGTTGCCATCGCACTCTCCACTGTCAATTTGGGTGATCCCTGATCCAACAATCATCATGCATTCTCGGGCGACTTAGGAGTACGGAGGTTACCCGCCCGAAAAGGCGGTTTTCCTCTCTCCTCCGCCAACCACGTGTCGACCAGTCTGTGCGATCAGATGGAGCCAGCCCAAAACCATTTACCGCTTGAGGCCTGCCCAAAATCCGCCTTTATAGAACTCAATTCCCATGCAATCGGGCTTAAAATTCCCCTTCGGGTCTGCTTTCATCACATTGGCGCTATCCCCTTTGTTTTTCGTTTATTTAACGAAAATGCAAAATACACAGGAAAAACCCCTTTTTTGGATCTCAAAAATATATATATTTGAGCCTATAAGACCCATCGAGTTTGGTTTTATCGCAAGTTGCATGTATCGGCCCCGCTCCTTTGTGTTGTCACGATGCGATTTTGCGATGCAACATATCGCAATCGCATATCGCAAAGTCCCAAGGTCTTCCCATAGGGCATGACCTATGCCAATCGCTGATTGTGATCGTTGAAATCGGCGATTGCAATATCGCATCGGTCTGGGGTTCCGCCTTAGGTTATATACACATGAGCTTGCCTTCGACCTGATATGTCGAGGATTGGAAATCAGGGTTGCTTCCCCTTTTTGCTTAAGTCTGCCTTTGACCTCCTTCGATGCGATTTTTCTTCATAAAGCCTTTTAGGCCATTTTTTTGAAGATTTGTCTCTTTTTCCAAAGAACAAAGGGCATCTTCTTTCTGCGATAACTTCTGCATACTAAGTCCATTTTTTCCCATTCAAGTTGCAGTAGATTTATAATGAGATGATCTCTGCAATGGGGCTAGTTCCAGGAACTCGCTTGGACTTTTATTTTTCCTCTGTGAGGAACACTTAGAGTTAGGAGTCTATCCAAAATCCATTTTGGATCACACCTTCCCACTAAAACAAACTTTTGATCTCCAAAAGACTGATATACTAATCTGAATAGTAAATTAGAGTGACTCACCCTCTTCTTTCAGCCTCCATACACTTGCATTGCATAGTGCCTCCGAACCAAAGTCTTTGACCACTTTCCTTCCTGGATATGTTGGTCCTCCTGGGAAGAACTGCCTTCCTCCTTGCCTTCCTGCAGAACTCCTTCTTAGATGGTCACAGAAGGTAGGTTGAACGTCTCTGCCTTGATCATTGATCCAAGGTGGCTCAAACAAATGTGGAGTACACCTGCTCCACAAAATTTTCATTTGTACCTGTTTGAAAGGCTGTCAACAACAATTGTTAACAACAATAGAAATATAGAAAACAACTGGATGGAATAAACTCCTGCTTCAACAAAAGAAACATATTTCACATCTTGTGAACACCTCCATGCCTTACATATGCATACAAATGATGGACTAGACAACAAGCCCTCAAAACACACCTTCACAAAAAATGGCCCTTCAAGTCCAGCATGTAGAAAAAGACCATTTGAAATCTTTTTTCCAAAAGATGAAACACTTCATTATTACCTCCATCTTGGAGACCAAATCAACTTTTTTCCAAGTTAATATTGCATTACATGCATGTTTACAACAAAGAAATCAACCCTTCAAGTTAATTACACATACATGTTAAAATACAAGGAAAACATCAACATCCCCGTGTTCATGCACATCATGGTTATGCATGCATTTCATCCTTCAACTTTCACTTAAGCACACTGTACTTTCGAAGCTGAAATGAAATATAATGTTGCAGCAACAAAGTGAGTCTCCTACTCAACCTTTTTCCATTCACCATCTTGGTAGACTTGCAACTTCAATCTCATAAACAAAGAAATGAAAATAGATGCATCAATAAACATGCAATCTTAATTGGAAAATAACTCTAGTCATTTCTTACCAATCTAGTTCCCAGGTCTTCCCTTTGTCTACACATCAACATCAACTTGTGAATCATCCTGAGATACATCATTCATGGAAACTTCCTTTCCATTTCTGCCATCTTCTCTTCCCACTTTCTTTAGCTTTTGTGGAAGTATTGCTGGATTCAGAGTCCAACACCTTTCAACAAGATGCCCTTGCTTATGGAAGTAAGTACAACACATGTGCATCCTCTTGACAACATGATTTGCCTTGTCTAATGGACCTTTGGCTTTCTTCTTCTTCTCCTTCAAAAGTTTATTGTATGTGGCCACTCTCTTCCAACATCTAGAAACATGATGGTTATCCAAACCACAAAAGGAACATGCAATTCTTTTCCTATGCTTATGTGGAAATTTATCATGCATTCCAAAATCAAAAGGAATGTGTTTAGAACCAAGTTTATACTTGCCTCTTTCACCTTTATTGCCTTCATGAGGAGGTGAAGAAAATGAAGAAGTGGCTCCCTTTGGAACACCATCAATCGCTTCAAGGCTTTCAGAGTTTTCACAACTCTCTGGTTCAAGTGTGTGCTTCTGAACACCTGCATCTTGTAAGTGATGTTTCAAGCTATTGCATTCCTCCTGAACACAATCTTCACACTCTGCAATGCAACTCCTTCTTGGAGCTATTTCAATGGCCTTCATGGCATCTTTGGAACTCTCTCCATAAGACTGTCCATAGCCAAGACCCAAATACTTAGGCCTTTCCTCAACCATTATTGGTTCAAAAATACCTTGTGCATGCTTTCCCAAGCCTTTTCCTTCATAGCCCATCTTGGACATTAGCTTGGAACCTATGCCTCTAGTATGTTTTTCATAAGAACCAATATAAATATTCTTAGAGGAATTTGAAGACAAACTGGAATGGTTTACCTCTGGTTCAAGATGATACTTGACCAAGGCTTCTTTGGCAACAAAGAGATGTGACTCCAACTCATGCATCCTTTTCAGGTTCATATTTGCAATATGAAGTTGCCTCTCCATTTCCTGTTGTCTGTTAGCAAGCAACTACTTCTCTTCCTTCATGGAATTCAACTGCTCTCTAAATATGATACTCTTTCTTCCATCCTTATACATTTCTCTCACCTTGTACATCATGATGAACAAGTATTACTTCATGTCTCCATCAAAGGGTCTTGTGATGGAGAAGGAATTTGAGGATACACTTGAGGAAGTTCTCATTATGCCAATGAACAAAAGAACTTCAAACAAGATTAATAAAGAGCTTATTTAAGCAATCTTTTGCAACAACCTCTTGTGCTCCAAGGATTTCCTTGGGGTCCTTTGGGGATAGAAGAATGCCTTCAGCCCTTCTTCCTTCTCGTCCTTCCTGGACTGAGCTATCAATAGCTTTCCCTTCACCTCTGCAAACTCAGAAAATAGTCAATCTTCAAACAAGCATACATCAATTAGACAATCAATCCTTGACTTCCCAAACGCCTTTCAGACAAGCAATCTTTGCCTTGTCAATCAAGAATTCTGATATAGCCTTTCTTGAAGGGGTTAATCAATCTTAGACTCTGATACCACCTGATCTATAAATGGGGCACTTAAACTTATTTGTCTAACTTACAAGAACCTCTCCCACTTCCAAAGCTTGAATTTTCCCAAGTCTTTATGATTAACCAATGCGGAATTAAATATGTGCTTGAACATAAGGTGTATGCTGGTGCTTGTTATTAAAACTGTTTATGTGCTGTAATTTAATGTGCTCAAACTGATATATAAATACATATAATAGTAAATAAAGCAACAGATACAATGCAACAATAAAACATTACACATAAGACAACAATTTAATTAGTTCACCCAAAACTCTTGGGCTACATCTCCATGAGCTCTAGTAAACTCAACTAGGCTCTTTGGGATTATGGAAACAATCCTTTTACAAGCTCCTAGTTCAACTCCACTGTTTTACACAGAAATAATGGGTTTAGACACCATCTTCCTTGGCTCTGAAGCTCTCGGCTTTCTGGCCCTCAACTCTCGCTCTAGCTCTTGGCTCTCAGCTCTGGATCTCTTTCTCGACCTTTGTATGCCTCTGTGATTTGCTTGACCTCCAAGAAATCCTCGGATACCTTACCGTTCTCTTACTTTTGCCTCCTGTGCTCTCACTCATGCTCTCTGGCTCTTTTGAGGCATCTTCCCAGCCTTTTTGCTTCCCTGATTGTTTCTTGGCAATCCATTGTCCCTTTGCAGCTCTGTCACTTCACAAGGCATCATTCCCTGTAAAAAATCCTGCTGTAGCGAGGCAATGAAGATCAGGAGCGGTTTCAGAAGGGATTGGGGCCATTCCATAGGGAATATCCCAAAAATAGCAAAAAACCCATTACATAGGGAAGGCCCACAGACTACGCTATTGGGCATGGTTTGCGGACTTGAAATCCCATTCAATCGCCCCTAAGTCCCTATCAGGTCCACCATAGGCTGTATATCACATCGCTTTAGTGTTTTGGGTGAAATCCCAAATACACAGGAAAACCTTCAAAAACACGACAAAATCCTTTTATCGGACTTGAAAACTTATCGCATCCACCCTATAATCGTATCGGGTCCGCCTTTGGCTACCATCGCACTTTCCATCATCAATCTGGGTGATCTCCGATCCAACGGTCATCATGCATTCTCAGGTGGCTTAGGAGTACGGAGGTTACTCGCCTGAAAATGTGGTTTTCCTCTCTCCTCCGCCAGCCACATGTTGACCAGTCTATGGGATCGGGCGGAGCCAACCCAAAACCATTTACCACTTGAGGCCCACCTGAAATTCACCTTCACGGAACTCAATTCCCATGCAATCGGGCTTAAAATTCCCCTTTAGGTCCATTTTCATCGCATCGCCACTATCCCCTTTGTTTTTCGTTTATTTAATGAAAATTCAAAATACACAGGAAAAACCCCTTTTTTGGATCTCAAAATATAGATATTTGAGCCTATAAGACCCGTCAGGTCCGGCTTTATCGCAAGCTGCATGTATCGACCTCACTCCTTTGTATTGTCGCGATGCAATTTTGTGATGCGACATGTCGCAATTGCATATCACAAAGTCCTGGGGTCTTCCCATAGGGCATGGCCTATGCCAATCGCTGATATCGGCGATCACGATATCGCATCAGCCCCGGGTTCCACCTTAGGTTATATACACATAAGCTTGCCTTCTGTTAACACTCAAGTTGTCCCTAAGCTCCTGAAGGGATATAGCCGAGGTAACCACAAACCAATCTTTGGATTGCAGGTTCTAGCCCACCTGCAATCAGAGAGGGCTCTCTCTTGATGATTTAGCTTTGTTGATGATGATTTTAGGCTAGTTATTGGGTTCTATGGGTTTTGTTTGTGTTTGGTGATGGGAAGGATGATACTTTCAGGCAGAGAGGCATGCATAGAGTGATAAGTTTCAAACCATTGGGCATGGAGTCGAGGAGTAAAATTGCTGGTGCATTTTCTTGGTCACAAGAGGAAAGAGGGGCAAGGTAGCTATTCATGAAACAAACTAGAGTTTAGATGAAAATGGATTGATGGCTAAGGAATGAGAGGCAACAAAGAATCTCTCAAACAGATTAGCAGAGGGAAGATAAACAAACCCTATCTGGGATCAACTAAGAATTCCCAGGTAACAGTCATTTATATGTGAGATAGAGCAAACATGAGCCATAAGGAATTCATATTTATGCCTAAATTAAGAGGAAAACATTAAGAAGCCACATAAATCGAGCATAGAGTGCAACTAAGAAAATTCTAAACCAAACTTTTGTTCTGCAACTTAAGCATATGTGAAATTGAAACAACAAAGGTAAGGAATACTTATTGATCCATAAGACAACACATGATTTCCCTCATTCAATCTTCAGAAACATTAACAACACATCAAACAGTTCATTCTCCAAGCTCATAAGCAGTCTTTGATTATAGAAATTCTCAGATATACAGTGCGAGTCTCTCCTTGAGCAAAACAACCAACCAACAACAACCAACCCTCATTACATTGTTCAGGGCGGTATATATAGGTAAAATATCCAAAAGTATTTATTATAGCTGACCTAAACAGGTCTGTGGGAAAAGCCTAAACTTGTGCTGAAATTAAATGTAAATAAATATCTATTGAGCTGCGCTAGAGGCAGATGGATCAAAAATGAGTTAATGTGGTGTCCTCTGTGGCTTGGTGCAGTGCTTCTGCTATAACTGTGCTTTGAGCTTTGGTCCACTAATCTCATGTGACCTTGATGTGCAATAACTGTGATTTGAGAGCTCTTAAATGGCATCTACTGTTTTGTTGACTTTGTTGGAGGCTTCTTTAATGTTTTCCTGCTTCGGGCCGCTGATAGATCTTCACTGATACACTTTGCCGCAACACTGATACTCTTTGGCATTAAATTGGTCTTCATCTCCCTTTATACTCTTTGATAATTGAATCGGGACACTCTCTCTCTCTCTGCTGATATGCTAAGAACTGCCTCTGTTTTTCATTCCGGGCTTCCGAAGTTTCGATTTTGCACTTGAGCGATTTTTCTGGCGAGTGATGTTAGCAGTAGGACCCCCTTGTACGGTGATGACGTCAGCAGGGTGACGTTAGCGGGGTGACGTGGCAGTACGGTGGCAGGAGGCCGACACAGGCAGGAAGGGGTGAGGTGGCGGTGATGTGGCAGGTGACGTGGTGCTTACGTCACGCAAGGGGAGGGCGGTTTCTGGTTTGTGGCGCACTGCTCTTGCACCTGGGGGGTATTGGCAGGGGGGGCTTCGCCACAGCTGGGAGGGTGATGCGTGGCGGGAGTACGACAACAAAACCGTCGATGTCGCGGGCGCTAACCCTCGGCATGTCAGGGCGGGAAAATACCTGCCCACCGTAGATCGCGGGCGCGCCAGATCTGACGGCTTGCGGATAAGGTAAGGCGGCAGATGGATAAGAACGGGGCCCGTGTGCCAATAATTTTAATTTTTTAATTCGGCGGGGGTAGGAAACTTTAGAAAAGTGGGTTCTTTGGGGTTAGATGTGAGCGGGGTTAAATATTTACATGCATGACTTTAGGATAAGGGGCGGAAAGAGGGTTTTGTGCATAGGAGTGAGTCCCAATGCATTTGGAAGGGGTTTTTATAAACAACATGAGGGTTCTTACTAAGTTTCAGGCAAACTTAGTAATTCCCAAGGGATACTTATGGTTATTTTTCAACCAAGGGGAGGGGATAAGTATATAGGGGGGTTATTTAACATATTTTTAGTAGGGGAAGGGGTAATAGATAGGGAGCTATATAGTAAAGTTAGTAATTAATATGACAAGTGATAAGAAAGTGCTAAGTATGTGAATCTTAGGCTATTAGGGGACAACTGATTCATGAAAGAAGTATGAACATTCCTTGAGTAAAGCAGGTCTTTACCAAGGCAAATTGATATGAAAATGATGAAACTAAGAGATATCAAGCAGATCTTGACCTCTTTGGGGAAGTTAGTGAATGATTTAGGCAATAAGGAAGAAGGGGGAGGTTAGTCATTCCTTGCTTGAAATCCTTCAAATGGAAACTGCCTGATAGTTGTGACCTGAACAGATATGACACTTGAAAACATGAAATTGGTCACACATCAACATTTTGCAACCTCAAAACTACCTACCCAGCCTACTTACCTAGCATTTTTTCTTCTTTTTGGTTTGGGTGCACTTGAACTTGCAGACCCAACTTTTTCAAATTTTTCTCTTTTTGTCCTCCTATCTACATCTACACTTATTTCATCCGGGGGCTCAGATTAGGCTGCTGGGCACCCTTGCTTCTCTACCTATCTTAGCATCTGCCAAGATTAAGTTGTTTGGACAGATATTCATTCTCTATATTCTAAAACAAGAAATTGAAACCTAGGGAGACCAAGATTAAACTGTTTGGACCTCCCTTTAACTGAAACTTCTTCAAAAATGGAATAGTACATCAAAAATTGGAACACAGTAGTGGCACTTGAACTGGCACATTCTCATGGCATCTTTCTTTGGCCTCTGTAGCAAATGTCGAAAATTGCAGCATGCAAAGTATGACATATTTGGCATGTAAAAAATGTCAATCATGAAAGATGAGTAACCTGCTGCAGCATGAGGCTAATAGTGGCTCCACTTGGGGATGGTTTTTCCTTGTGAAAAGTCAAGAACAACAGGTCAGACTACCTTGATCTTCTATTGTTGCTGTAGATTGAAATTTCTTAGTGCTGACTGTTAAATAATTGAAACTGTGGAATGAGAATAGCACTTTCCCTTAACTGAAATGTTTGTGATCTGTGTAGCACTGCCTGCTTTCTTCTGCGTGCTCTGTCATCCAGATTGTTACACAAAAATAAAACAAAAATGCTGATATATACGGACTTTTTGTACAAAAGTGATGCTGCTGGGTTATTCTTAACAAAAAGGATCATGATAATGCTTTAAAATTCGGCCATTTACAGGGCCCTCTTCAGCTGAGCAACCATCTACAGATTTGAGGAAATATGTGTTATTGCCTTGCACAACGCTGATAATGAATGGACCTTTCCAAAGAAAATCAAACTTTGCATGCTTGCCCTTGTCTTCTCTTCGTGAATCCCACCTTAAAACTCTGCTGCCAACGCAGAAATCCTCAGCCTTGGCTCTCTTATCAAACATCCTTTTGAGCTTCTCCTGCAAAATCTGAGCTCAGTCATACACTTGCTCTCTGGTTTGCTGAAGATGAATGGTATGATTAATTCTTCTTTGAATGTCATTTGGTTCAGCTTGAATCTCTTGTAACAGCTTGATAGTAGGAATGCCCAAAGATGAAGGAAATCTGGCTTCCATGCCATATACTAGCTCATAAGGGCTCATTCCAATGGATTTCTTGGTTGAAAGTCTATCTGCCCACAGGGAATTTGTGAGCTTCCTATGCCAGTTCTTTTTGTTTTCTTCCAGCACTTTCTTTATGATGTTGATGAGGCTTTTGTTGGATGATTCGGCCAGGCCATTACCTTGAGGGTAGTAGGCTGTAGAGTGACCCAAGGTAATGTGGAATTTATGGCAGAAGTTGATCATTTTTTTAGATTTGAAGGCAGCAGCATTGTCAGTGATGATTTTCTCAGGGCAGCCAAATCTGGAAAGGATATTGTCCTCAAGGAATCAGATAATAGTGGAGTCATTGGCTTTCCTACATGGGATGGCTTCAATCCACTTGGTGAAATAGTCGGTGGCTGTTAAAATCCACTTGTGCTGTCCTGAAGAGGAAGGATGGATTTCACCTATGAATTCAAGAGCCCATTGTTGAAAAGGCTTTTCTGTTGAGATGGGCTTTAGGGGTAAAGGAAACACTTTTCTTTTCCCTTCAAAGATTTGGCATTTGTGACATGAAACAACAAATTTCTTGACATCTCCAAATAGAGAGGGCTAATAATAACCAGCCCTTAAAATATTGTCACTTGTGGACTTCCAATATAGATGCCCTCCACATTCCCCTGCATGAAACTCTTTCACGATGCTGTTGGTTTCATTTATGGTTAAACAATTTAGCAATATTCCTTCATGATTTTTCCAAAACAGGGCACCATCTAAGACACAAAACTTTGATGCTTTCATTTTCAAAAATCTTTTCTTGGTTCTGGACAATCCTGGGGGAGCACACAGGTTTAACAATACATAACAAATATCAGCATACCATGGGGATTGCAAAAAGGTTTCACTGATCTGTGGAGTCGTCAACTCTTTTTCATTGTCCAGCTGGCTGATGTCTAAGGCTTGAAAATTTGTTTTGGACATTAGATTGGCTAAACCTTGTCCCTTTATCAGCTTGGTGGGTTTTATCTCAATGTCATATTCAAGAATGCTGGCAATCCACTTGCCTCTTTTGCCTTCTAGTCCTTCTTGAGTTAATATGTCTTTTACAAAAGAGTTCGGGACATAGGCAATCACATGTGAATATAGAATATAAACTCTGAAGTCTTTTATGGCTTTAACAATGGCATAGGCTTGCTTCTCCATGATTTGGTATTTCAAGCGTGCATCTCTTAAGGCTCGGCTGAAAAATGCAATAGGCTTTTCATTTCCTTGATCATCTTTTTGTAAAAGGACGGCCGCTATCGTGTGATCAGAGGAAAAGGAAAAAATGATAAAATCTTTGTCAAATTATGGGCTTGTGAGCACAGGCGTTTGAGTCAAGGCAGTTTTGATACTCTCAAAAGCCTGCTTGGTTTCAAGAGACCATCTTACCTTGGCATCCTTCTTTAGCATGTTACTTAACAGTCTTATCAGTTCGGCTAAATTTGGTATAAATATCCTTAGAAAATTGATCTTTCCAAGGAATGCTTGCAACTCTTTTATGTTTCTTGGGTATGGAATTTGGAGGATGGCTTGGATCCTTTCAGGATCAATTCTGATACTGTCTTTTGAGATGATGTGGCCTAACAACTTGCCTTCCTCAAGGCCAAACAAGGACTTCTTCGGGTTCAAGGAAATTCCATATTTCCTGCATGTTATGAAGATCTGCCTTAAATGTTTAAGGTGCTCTTGATCAGATTTGGAGAAAGGGGTTAAGTCATCAAGGTAGACAACAAGGAATTCATGGATTTCCTTGGCAAATGCAATATCCATTGCCCTTTGAAAGGTGGCACCAGCGTTTTTTAGCCCGAAAGGCATTTTAACATACTTAAATGTTCCCCACGTTGTGGTGAAGGTTGTCTTGTCTTGATCATCCGGGTGGACAAGTATCTGATTAAATCCTGAAAATCCATCTAGTAAAGAAATTCTAGATGATCCCACTACTCTTTGTAGGATATGGTCCATTTTGGGCAAAGGATAGTGGTCTTTTAGAGAGACCTGGTTTAAATTTCTCAAGTCTACACAAAGTCTTATCTCTCCTTTTTTTTTTTCTTGTGGGAACTAAATTGGATACCCATTCAGAGAATCTGATGGGTGCAATGATGCCTGCTTCAAAAATTCTCTTTATTTCTTTTTCAATGAGGGGAAGAAGCATGGGGTTGATTCTTCTAAGTTTCTGTTTGAACGGTTTTTGATTTGGTTTTAAGGGAATGGTATGTTGGATCACTGAGGTGTCATAGGACTCAAGTCCTCATAACTCCAAGCAAATACATCTTGGAACTCTTTGAACAAATCCACATATTTTGGTTTTTGATCAGGGGGCAGATTTTTGGACAACTTAATCATTTTGGGTTGTTTTGCTGTCCCTATGTTGTGTTCTTCTATAGCAACATTTAAGGGCTCCATTTTTGTCTTTTTGGGCACATCATTGTCATCAAACATGTCTTCTAATGGAGTAAGGCCAGCAGGCAGAAAATTACTCTTTAGATCAATAAACTCATCCTCTGCTTTTGTTGTTTCCTCTAAACACATTTGTTTCAGTTGTTCTATGTTTGCATTATCAAAAACAGTTGGGTTAAGGATTTGTTTAGCTATTGCAGCTGTTACAGCCAACTGATTTTTTTCTGTTAGCTGTTGGGAATCGCTCATGGCATCCATGTCAATGTTTGTGTTCGAAAATTCTCCCTCAAGAGTGAGGAAATTGTTAATCTGGGCATCATTTTGAAACACTTGCCAATCTTTAACAATGTTGGGGACCGAGGGCCTATGTTTTATCTCAGCAGTGAAATGATGATTTGGTTCAAAGGGAAGCTTGCATGTGCTAGCAAAAGTTGCTAAGCTGTGAGCATGAATATTATGGTCTCTAGAAATTTTGGCCAGCTTGGACTCATTGAAAGAATTGAGTATTTCTGTGGCAGCAGTCCTGTAAGCTCTCATTCTACTATCATTAGTAACAAAGTTACCTTTCATTTGTTGTATAATCAAATCGGAGTCACCTAGAATGGACACTTTTGTAGCTCCTAGGATTTTGAGCAATTTTAGGCCCAAGAGGAGAGCTTCATACTCTGCCATGTTGTTTGTACATCTGAAATTTAGTCTATAGGCATGGCCTTCTACGTGACTATCATGTGTATTGTAGATCCATACTCCTGCCCCTGCTCCTAACTTATTGATTGAACCATAAAACTCTAAATACCATGTGATTTCTTGTTTGGGGTTTGTATTAAGAGTTTCAGTTATCTGAGGATTGGGAAGACTTACAATTTCTGTTTTGGGAGGTTCTTCTTGTTTTCTAGTTTCCTTGACTGTTGGGACAATTTCATGGTCTTTGGCAACTGGTTCCTCATTGATGCATGTTTCTTGCTCTAAGGCTGAAGGCTTCTCATCAGTTGGGGGATTGGTGTCATCAATAAATAAAATAAAAGAATCCATATCAAAATGGATTGAGTAAATTGGAAACTTTTGGGGCTTTTCCTCACTACTTACCACATACTTCATTACTATTTCTCTATACAGTCTCTTTGGTTGCCCAAAGACAGATATAGTGGCATAAGAGAGGTCTAGTTGAAGGGATCCTTGCAGTTTCACCCCCCATGATCTTGATAGGAGCATGCCATACTTTGTGGGAATGTCAGCAACTACTACGTCCATTAGGATTGTCTTGTTGGGAAATTGGACTAGAGACACACAAAGGTCTTTGATTAAGCCTAAACATTTGACTTGACTTGAGTCAAAGGAATATAGATCTTTATAAGGTCTTGTGACATCAAGGTTCAGCTTTTCCATTACAGCTTTGGGCATAAGGTTATGTGAGGCTCCTGAGTCAAACATAACATTATGCAAAATTTTGTCATGTATGTGCAGACTGACATAAAAGGGTGGGACAAGTCCATATGTTGATTTTCCGTTAACTTCTGGACCAAACAGCGACTCAGGGGTATCGTCTAAAACATTTACATCATCCCTGACCTCTGGTAGTTGAAGTGACCTTTCAATTTGTTGCCTATATACATCATGTTTGGCAAGTTCTAAGAGGGGAATGGATATCTTGAGTTTTCCAATCTCTGCTTCTAAGTTAAATGGTTTCTCCAATGGATTCTTGTTGATAGTAGCATATTTCTCTTTTTCAGGCATACTCTCTGTGTTTTCTTTTTGAATGTCAGTGTTATGATGAATGACAGTTTGCGGTATTTCTGTTTTGGGAAGATTTTTTCGAGTGCTGTTCAGATTTTCTTTTGAGGAAGAAGGAGGTAGAGGCTGATCAATAGGAGGCTGCATGTTTGTTATATCCTCCACAGTTACCTGATGTGGGTTTGTGACAACAATATCAGCTGGTTCTATTATGACAACATTGTCTTTAATTTTGTTGGGTTGTTTGCTATCCTTTGTTCTGCTAGATGCAGGGACATCAATGGTTCTTGTTCTCATCTTGTATTGTTTGTGCACCTCGTACACAACAGAATCATAACCTTGTTTAAAATCAAAAGACTCCCCCGACTTGGTTTGAAATTGTTTTACATCAGGGTAGTCTCGGTCCTCTTCAATGAGAAAAATTTTCTGTTCATTTTTCGAATCTATCAAGTTCATGTGAGTCTCATCTGTGGGCTCACTGGATGTGGATGCCTCCGCAGGGTTTTCTTGGAAAGGAGGCCTAATATCATGGTCGGGGCTAGCCCTTGCTGCATTTGTGGTCTGATTTTTCCTGAAGTTCGGATTCCTTATGGTGTTGGTCTGTTGTCCTTCCCATGATGATTTTCTCTCAATGCTCTCTACTATGTCTCCTAGCCTATGCATGCTGATGATAGCATCTAGTTTTTGGTCTAACGCTGAGGGTTCTTCCTTGAAGGTGGTTCTTCTCTCAGTTCTGGCTCTGTTTCTTTTGGAAATTATGTTTGCCTCCACACTAACAGCAACATCTTGCATCTCTGCAAGGCTTTGAGGGGCTCTTTCCCTTTACTGATACGCCATTTCAGCATCAAATCCATCAGGGAATTTGTATAAAGCAAGATTAGGTGGAGGTCTCAAATTTTGTGGTATTGCATTGTAAAGATTATTAAACCTTGCACAGTAATCCAAAACCATTTCCTGAGGTCCTCTTTTGATAGTATCATACTCAGATAATATGTGCAAGGGGTCTTTCTTTTTCTCCCATCTATTGATAAATGTCGGGTATAAGGCTTCTGGATTTAATATGGAGTTGGGTGTGAGCACTCTAAACCAGGTCCTGACATCACCGGTCAAAATTTGGACAAAAATATTCATTCTTACATTGTCATCATCAATCTCATAACTCTCAAAGTAATCCAGCATTTCTTTGTATGTTGTAGGGTTGTGCAGGAATTTGCGCCATCAAAATAGGTAATTTTTGTCTGATAATCCTGAGGCATAGCCCCAGGATTAGCAGACAGCTGTAAGGGCGCATATCTATTAGCCATATTAATGGGGATAAATGGAACAACTGAAGTAACTGGAATAATAGGAGAGGTAGTGGTAGTATTTGCAGTAGATAAAGGGGTGGAAACAGCGGTTAGGGAAGTAGATGATGAACACAGGGAAGAAGAGCTTGAACGGAACAAAACTTTGACAGGGGTTAAAAAACTACTAGGCTGAACTGTTTCGGGACTAGAAACAGAAAAATCTCCATGCTGCTCTTGTTTTCGAAGGATCTTAGGGATTACGTTAGGATTTTCAAAAACAGCTGGGGGATTTGGATCTGGATTTGATCTTGTGTAACGTGAATGCCTCTTGGGAGCCAGCTTCTAACTTGTTTTTGGGAATTTTTCTAAGAACACAGGTCGACCAAACTTTTTTAAGGTTGGTTTCTTCCTCTATGGAGCTTCAGACTAGTTTTGTGAGATTATCTGAGGAAATCCCTAGTGGAGTCGCCATTATGTTATCACTCAGGTTGTCCCTAAGCTCCTGAATGGATACGGCCGAGGTAACCAAAAACCAATCTTTGGATTGCAGGTTCTAGCCCACCTGCAATCAGAGAGGGCTCTCTCTTAATGATTTAGCTTTGTTGATGATGATTTTAGGCTAGTTATTGGGTTCATGGGTTTTGATTTTTTTTGTTTGGATGGAGTTTGAATGGCAGGAAGTTGTATTAGAGAAGAGAGGCAAGGGACAGGGTGATAAGTTCAAACCATTGGGCATGGAATCATGGATTAAGGCTTGCTGTGGCGTTTTCTTGGTCACAAGAGGATTATGGAGCGGGATAGATGCACATGAAACAATACCAATTTGCTGAAAATATGGGATGAAAGTCAGAGATGAAAGGAAATCAAGAATATTTCATCAAATAACGGGGAGGAGAGGTGAATAAATGGTTATCAAGGATAATTCTAGGGGCAAATGTTCGCCATTTGGCAAAATTAAGGGGTTTTAAATTTTTAGTGGGCAAATATTTTGTATCATAGTACATTTTTACAAATCACCTCAAATAGCCCACCTTATTTTAAGGGAGCGGGTAAAAAAGGTAAATTTAGCCCTTGAAATTAGGAGTTACAACCTTCCATTCGCCCATTTTCAAGAATATGTTTTATTTAAGTGAATCCATTCGCCCATTTTCCAAGAATAGTTATTTAAGTGAATCCTAATGGGCAAATACCATATTTATAAAAAGAAGATAAGGTAAATTTAATAAAATAAATAATGAGAGGTTATGTGTAAATAAATAAAACTTTTTTTTATATTTACTCCATAGTCAACCTTATATACATGTAAAAGGGTGTAAACAAAATAAAAATATAAGTAAAGTGGAGGTATGGTAAATAAATAAAACGTCTTTTTATACT
The DNA here is from genome assembly GCA_000404065.3 of Pinus taeda. NCBI lineage: Eukaryota > Viridiplantae > Streptophyta > Pinopsida > Pinales > Pinaceae > Pinus > Pinus taeda. Next base: position 3,503 of record APFE030432829.1, on the reverse strand, counting down.
TACTCAAAAGGTATGGTAAATAAATGAAAATATAAATAAACTAGATGTATGGTAAATAAATAAAAAATCTTTTTATATTTATTCCATAACCCTCATTCTATTTATGAAGGCTCAAGAAAGAGGTTTTATTTAAGTGAATCCTATGGGCCAACTACCATATTTGTAAAAGAGGTATGGTAAATTAATAAAAATATAAATAAAGGAGATGTATGGTAAACAAATAAAGCATTTTTTTATATTTACTCCATAAGTCACCTTATATTTACGAACACTCAAAAAATGGGTTATATTTAGGTGAAACCTATGGGAAAAATACTATGGAACAAATACCATGGACTAGATTGTTACTAATACCATGCAAAAAAAACCATTATTAACCCTAATATTAGAATTAAAATAAAAATGGCACATGGTATTGACCCATGGTATTCACCTGGAATGTAGTCTATTTAATTGGGGGAATTAAACCAGCATAGATCCATCTTTACTCTGGATCTACTAATCCCGGAGAGGTATCAAATATGGTGATATGCAAACTAGCATAGAGTGAAAAAATATTTGATCTCTTGGGGCTTGGTGGATCAAGAACAAAAATGGATGTTGTAATTTAATGTATGTTAAACATTTTAGCTTGGTTAAAATAAGAAATAAAATAAAATCAACTATTAATTTTATTATTTTTTATAAATTACTAATAGTAATTTTTAAGCTCCAAGTTTATGATAACCCATGGTACTCATGTGAGCATAGACTATTAAGAGGGGGAATTCTATCTTAGATCCATCTTAATTCTGGGTCTACCAAGTGCTCAGAGGGATAAATAGATTTCATCCCCCTAAGAGTGGTAGATGTGGAGTTAAGATGGATATAGGTTGGTTTTATGATAATGAAGATATTAAATAGACTTAGGAAATTATATTGTAAAAACATCTTAAGGTAAATGGATAAAGCATAGACATTGGACAAGTATATTTGTATACTTTTGTTTTAAACTGAAACAAATCCAGGGCTAAAAGGAATGGATTGATTGCACTAGTCATCCTTCTATAACTTTCCAATATATGTTGGAATAAACAGATTGTAATTTGGTTAATTTTTCTAACTGCAAACAGGAACATATTTATGTATTTGCAGGGTGGTTAAGAGGTCCCTAGAAGTGATGAATTTGAATTTTTCTTGGTTTTATATATAGTATTCGGTTTTTTCTCATGCTTTCTGTGAATGACACGAGTGAATTTTATCCTACACCCACTAGGTTAACAGGAACATACTTATGTATTGGCAGGGTGGTTAAAAGGTCCCTAGAAGTGATGAATTTGAATTTTTCTTGGTTTTATATATAGCATTAAGTTTTTTCTCATGCTTTCTATGAATGACACGGGTGAATTTTATCCTATACCCACTAGGTTATCAATATGTAATTTCGGTAATTTTGATTTCAAAAAATATTTTAAAGAAATGCAATGATTTCATTTGTGTATTCAATAAACACAATATTCTAATGGAATTCTACATTTGTGGTTTACCTATACAGATTCCATGGAGAAGTATTAGTGGTGTGACATCAATTGTCCTCAAGCAGAGGCTTTAGTTTTACTCTTTTTTGGAAGCAAATACTTTCTTCCAACATTTTTGAGTTCCATGAAAAATTTGAAAGGCCTAATAGTATTCAATTATGGGTTCAAGAGAGACATAGTATTCAATTATGGGTTAAAGAGATCCACACTGAATGATCTATCGACCTTATCTTCACTTAGTTTAATACTATTCACTTGGAGAGCCTGCATGTGCCCCCACTTCAAGAGCATAGTAAAGTCATGTAGGACTTAGAGAAGCTATCTTTAAGCTTTTAGTGTTGATTGGAAAAATGTCTGGGTTCAATAACACCCTGTCAAGCATTAAGCTTCCAATAATGCTAGATTTTAACCTGGAGCACTTTTGTGATTTGGAGGAGATGCCCCTCGTATTTGTGACACATCTTCAGTTGTGAATTGGACTATTACTAACTATCATTTCCTTTGAATGTTACCTGATGACTTGGGGAAACTCAACTCTTTAATAATGTTAAGGAAGGAAAGAAAGTACATTACGCTAAGTTCTCTTATGCTTTTCAAGTTTTTCTTGGATATCTACAACGTTTCGGGTAGGAAAGTACATTCTATTAATGAAAATTTGTCTTGATAGAAAGGCCCAATTTCAAATTCTAATGCGTTCAAAAAACATTGTATAATTGTAATGTTTCTAAAAGGAAAGCATATTTTTTCAATTTAAGTATCATGATCCCATATTCCAACTTATTTTTTAGTCACCCATTAGGCTTTGTAGCTTTGAATAAATCCATGTCTTTTGATAAGATCCTCTACCAAATTAAAATGTAGTTTCCTTTTGGAAATAACCACATACAGTGTCTTGATTTTGTTATTGAGAAAATAGAGGTTGTGAAACAAGCCTGTGCCATACAAGGACTTGATTAATTGATTATGTATCAGTTATGGCTCTAGACGTAACAATGTCTTGATTTTGTTGCTTGAAAATAGAGGTTATGTTTTACTATTTCACAGAATTTCTTACAATCTTTCCATCAGTATTGATTTGTAATCTCAGTCACTGAGGGATGATTGTAATGACAAAGGTAATATTCCATGGTTTGAAGTTCCCCTCTTACTAAATATTTAAATATATCACCACAATTTAACTGTTAGTTAAAGGAATTGTATTTTTTTTGTAAACAATTCATTGCTTGATTTATAGATTTTGATTTTTTCCCTTTTTTATTTTTTTCTCAGATTTGGTATGAGATATCTTCCAAGATTTGGGTTCCCTATTTTCCCCACCATAGTATGAGGTTTAGATGCTATCATTAAATATTCTTGGAACATTACAACTTTTCTAGTAAGTGTGCTTTGAAACATTGTTGTTGCTTTTCCATGGTGTTAATGCAAATAAGCACTACAACTAGTGCCATTATTTAGATCAAGTGCCAAAATCTAGGTGGTCTTGTAATGATGGAGTGATTGTTTTATAGATACTAAGGTCATATGCATTTTTATCTGTTATGTTGTCCTAAGATATTCAAATTCAGAAAAAGAATTCAAGTCTCGTTTCCAATGTAGATTGTAGTTAGTTTCTTGAACATAATATATAGTAGATTATCTTTTACTAATCAGCTGTGGATGTGATCCCTCGCAGGAATGAAAATTCAAAGTGACTTTGATTGCACATTGATTTGTCAAAACATCCACACGTGAAAGGAGATTCAAAGTGACACTATGATGGCCATTATGTCAAGCCATGTGGTCGCACTCCCTTGATCATGAGCATGATTGTGATCAAGATGGAAGACTTCATAGTCTAGATTGATTGTTTAGCAGTGATAGTTAGTGGGCTCATTCACAAAAGCTTCTATTTCACTAATCCTTCTTATAGAGTTGTCAGATTCAATTTCCAAAGGTTTTAATTACACTATAGAGTTGAGTTTTGAGAGAGTTGTGATTCACAGTGTT
>APFE030432826.1:0-34894 GCA_000404065.3 Pinus taeda | reverse complement strand
AAAATAACATCAAACGCTATTCAACACTATTCAGATTTGAAAACGCTATGGAAATGAAAATTAAAGTATACCAATCTCTACGTAGGGCCCGTCCACGCTTCAATGGCACACTTAGAAAACTTCAAGTGATGAAAACGTTAACGCATAAGCATTGTAATGATGAAACAATGCCTGTAATTAAGTTCTGGAAATCAAATCACATGCAAGAGCAACGTTCTGGAAACAATACGCAGTCCTTTTAATCTGCTTGTCTACTATCCTTTGTTCACTAACATTCCCTCTAGTCTATAATCGAATGTACATACATTATCATGCAGATATATTAACTGATTTCCAAAACAAAAAGAAATCAGTTTAGGTAACTCTGGCTTTTTGTTGCTTTTGTGACCAAAAACGTTGGGTTTGACCAGCATTGACCATGTATCTAGGAGCTCTAGATTCGTTGTTGAATAGATCTTTCACTATGTATGTACATCCTAGATCACGTTCATATCCTCTATTTTGATTTTCCTTCCATGCCACGTGTCACATCACAAACCAATTATAGGAAGTCATGACATCCTATAATTTTGTTGAAAATTTCTAATTTTTAACATAAAAATTCACAAATTAAATTTAATGTAACATAACAACTATAATGCTTTGATTAATCAATTTCAATGGACTATGAGGGGTTTATGGGAGAAAATGATAGACAAATGATGGATTTCTAGAAGAAAAGGATGGAAATGAAATGGTACCAACAATTGACATGATTGTATGTTGACTTGACATATCCTTATGGGTATCTTAAGAAAGGTAGCCCTGTTGTAGCATCTTTATTGGTATATAGATATGTCTCATCAAACTTGTGACTTGACTTGATAAATAGCATATCCTTGTGAGTGATTGTCAATTGATTTTATATGTCTTTGATTTGACTTGACAATGATATATTTGCTCTTGTGACTGTTTGCTATCTTGACTTGATGAGTGATACTTCCTTGTGAATGTAACCCTGCTAAATAAATCTGTCTCATCACATTAACTTGAATTCATTGCTATGGTAACTCTCTATGTAATTACCACTTGAATTGATACCTTAACTCGTCATATTAACTTGACTTGAATGAACATTGATACGTTGATTTTGACTCATTAAGATTAGATTTGATATCTCATGCAACATGAAAATTACAAAAAAAATGATCAATTATATAAGCTAAGTTAACTTAACTATGCTGCAATTATCTTTGTGTTGACTTGATTTGATGAGTGATGTACCCTTGGTGATTGTCAATTGGCTTGTTATATAGATAGGTCTTAATAACTCTTGACCCTGACTTAGTGTGAGTAGACTTAACATACTAGACATAACACATATGTTGATATTTTGATTTTGAATAGACTTGACACTCTACATACAACATGATGTTTGACTCACATAGCAAGTTATTGATAATGTCTATGATAACCTAGGATAACTTGATTGCTACCTTACAGGGTAATAGGTTTCTGAGGGCACATCATCTTGTTGTAACAATGAATAGAAGATTGTGAGCAGTGCTCAGTAATGTAGGAACATATTTTTGTAGATCTTTGTAGGAAAAGCTTGAGAGTAGTGGTAGCAGGTCATAGGGTTGACCTGTGGCATCCATTATCAGACATTTGGATTTGACACTTTCACCAATACAGGGTGTGTGGTTATGTGATGTGGAAATCTGTGTTAGGAGCTCCTAATGCTTATTTATTCATCATTTGTGCAGTGCAATGATAGTGATATGCAGTTGAGTAGTGGTAGCTAGTCCAATGATTTAGTTTGGATGTACAATGGCATCTAGAGACGATGTACAATGGTAAATAATAGAAATTTGAGTTGGAAACATTGGCATACCAGGTTTGATGTGTAGTGCAGTGATAGTTTGAGTAGTGGTTGTTCAGTGGCTTGAGCAACATTGTGGTCAACTTGAGTAGTACAACGTTATCTTTTATTTAGCATTCTTATATTGATTAAGAGTAGAGGGGGGTCTAGTTTGAAAATTGTGAAATGCGGTACGCCAACTCTTCACGGTGGTGCAAGGCAAGTGATTGGAGCCAACTTCATGTTGTGGCTTGAGAACACTTCAGGGTGGCAGGGTTGTGCTAGGGCAGGTAGTAGCCTGCACAAGGTATTGTTGTGTCCATTCAGTTGTGGTTGATAAACTAACATGGGAGAGGAGAATCATTTTTTACAATAGCTGGTAAATAGAGTGTTGGGGCACTCATTAGGTTGTGGCCTAATCTGTAGGGCGTTGGTGCATCCTTCTGGTTGCTACAAGATAGTAGGGTTTAATAGCATCCTACAGGTTGTGGCCTGATCTATAGGGCATTGGGGTGTCCTTCTAGTTACAACAAGATATTAGGATTTAGTAGCATCCTACAGGTTGTGGCTTGTGAATTAGGGTGTTGACGCATCCCTCAGTTGTAGTTGAAAATTTGACGTAATTAATATTTCTTTTAAAGAGAGAAAATGGAAATTACTAGTGAAGCATTTAGTGGTTTTTGATTCGGAGGGGGTTTTCCACCTAACAATATTTGTGTCTATTGTTTTATATTCCTAAATTGTTGTATGGTGTTGTCTATTATTGATTACTGTTTATAATTGTTGAAGAAGAACATTAATATAACTGAATAATAACTAATGCTCTGAAAAGGGTTAAAAAGTGCTAATTGCTAAGAAATACTAATTCACCCCCCTCTCAATATTTGCAACAAAAAATTCGAATAAAAAAAGGTTAAACTCAAAAATACATTTTAATTTTACATTATATTAAAAATGTTATTATAATTTCTCAATCCAAAATCAATATTATAAGATATAAAGATATATATATATATATATATATATATATTTATATATAATAAAAAATATATATAATATATAGATATATATATATATATATATATATTCATATTCCCCAAGGAAAAATCGTAATCTTTCATTAATTGAAAAATTACATATAGTAGATGCCAATGGCATATGCATAACTATTTGGCCTAGGCCAGTCAAAGTAGCTGTCAAAAATATATGAGTTATGGCTGAAGCCATTCCCAAAAAAGTTGTACATATTCACCTCACATGGTGTTCATCTTGTCTAGTATGCAGAATAAAAACATAAATATATACATATAATGATATTGTGTATCAACTGTAAACTAACCCAAAAATTTAGGGACTGTCCGCCCTAGGATATGCTCTATCTATGTAGGGTCAGTGATAATACTGATACTATTATGCACCATACTGTTCCTGAATCATCCACAGGCCTTTGGGGTGTGTCGTGGCCTCCTTGGATAATTTGTCAGCATCTTCGTTATGTTCTCTGTAAATGTGTTGACAGGTGATAGAGTTAAATTGTGCCTTGAATTCCATGATGTCTAAAATGTTCCTAAGAGTATGAGCATGACAGCTATTGATGTTATTGAACCAATTAATGATGATTTTGGAGTCTTCGAAGATCTGTAGATTAATGCATGAGTGTGCCAATACAAAATTCAAGAGATGCTTGAACGTGATCAATTATGCATAGTTATTGGTTCGCTCTCCCAATCCCAGATGTATTTTGTAATGGTGTTGTTCAAATAGGAATAGTATGATACCCCCCCTCCCCTAGCATCCCTGTGATTGGGCTGCTCCATAAAAGTATGCCCATGGTATGGAGTGATCAATTGTCTCAGAGGTGTGTGAGCGAATCGTAGTAGAGTGGGATTCATCCAGGATTTCATGGTAGGCTGCGATAATCTTTGTTGTTGTGAGTGGCCATCGTGCCTCTGCTTCTTTGAAGATTATACCATTCCTTGTCAGCGAGATAGACCAACAGATAAGGAGAGGAAGACATAGAGATTTTGTATCTTGATTCGCAACAGTCCAGTTGTTCCATGCTTCAAGAATCGAAGGACCGTGCCAGCTGCCATGATTGGAAAGGAGATATAATACTTGTTGCGACAGTTGTGCACACATAAAAATAAGTGATCATTTGCCTCCTCTACCTGTTTACAAAGAACAAACAAATGCGGTCCATAGTGAGATCTGTGCATAAGGTTTGCTCTGGTTGGTGTCTTATTGTTGAGCACATTCCACATAAAGAGTCTAGTTTGAGGAGGTGCTTTGAGCTTCCAAATATTTTTCCACCAGTCTAGAAGAACAGGTGGTTTGCATTCATTGAGAAGGTTTGAATAGCCAACTTTTGGGGACTACTTACCATGATTAGCCGAGGTCCAGATGAGCTCATCGGGGCCCTCCTTAATGCGTACATGTGCTTCGTTTAGGGCATTTATGTACCCATTCCAGATCTGCTGCCAGTGTTCATGGATACCTAGATTTTGAGTAGAAGAATATGCCTATTCGAAGATGGAGTTATTCTCCATGTCTACTATCTGGGAAATCACCTTGATGTTCCTCTGATTAGAAAGTGGACGAGATCTGGAGGTAACTAATGCACTCACCAGTCCACGAATCCATGCTTATACGGGCAAGATTGCCATCATTTATTCTCCATGTGAGGCTCGCTCTAATGAAAGGAATAGTGTGCATTATAGATTTCCAAACCATAGAAACCCCAGTACGAGGCCAGTCTGGTATACAAATCCATTCCATAAGATGATATGGCCAAATATATTTGTGGTATGTGACTTCGGTCCAGAGGTTCTATGTAGTGAGTAGTATCCATCCCATCTTGGTTGCTAATGCATGTGAAAAATCCATTGTTTTAAAAAAAGACTGAGTCGACTCTAGCTCGGCTGAGTCAGACCGAGCCAATGCCTGGCTGAGTCGACTCGGTGGCTGAAATGGAACAGTTGGTTGGGTTTTTACCAGGGCAGTCATTGACTCGGTTGACTCAGTAACAACTCGGTCAACTCGATAATGACTCGGCTGGCTCGGTCTTTGACAAAAATCCTGAAGCACATTTGTCAAAAGTTGTTCTGCCTCCTACATATCAATGGTTGGGTTTTTGTTTATTGCATATTTATAGCCCTAAAGTAATATATCACTGTGAGAAAGTTTTGAAAATTACAAGGTCGACGTATGGTTATCCTAGTGGCATGAATTAGAAAATTGAAACAATGATTGAGCCATACAATGTTTTTAAAAAGCCAAACGTTCTGGCAATGGACTAATAAATACATATTTACCTCTGATTGTTCTAGAGCTTGACCACAATTAAATCAAGGGTTTTGAGACTTCATTAGGGGCAAGGAATTGGTATTATTGTTGTTGTAGTCTATTGATTGTCCTTAGGCTGAGGCAAAAAAGAATCCTGGCATTGGTGGCTAAGTATGAATTTTGTATTGGACAGTGCACTGGGTGCCATTTTGATATAATGGATATATTCATGAGCCTACTTTGATCATATGTTGTCTTCTCTCTATATTATAAAGCTTTGTGTTTGGAAACATGAATGAAAATAAATAAAAAATAAAAAAATTGTAAAAAAAAATTAATGTATTTTTTACAATAACCGAGTCATTGAAATCAAACCAGCCGAGTCGATACCGATTCGGAGTTGGAGTTGGAGCCGACCCTCGGCCGTTTTCGAACCAGAGTCAGAGTTTTAAAACATTGGAAACAACAGAGAGATCTTTAAGTCCCCAACCTCCCCATTTCTTATGGAGAGCGATGTGCTTCCGTCCTACCCAAGCGAAAGGTTTTCCCTCTTTATAACCATTCCAAAGGAATCTGCAGCAGATCTTCTGAATGCGAGCAAGAATTCCTTTAGGAATCCAGGCTAGCGACATCCAGTAGATGGGGGTAGCCTCCAAGACAGATTTTATGAGGACAAGGCGACTAGCTCTTGATAGGAATCTGTGGTTCCAATTTGTCAGCCGCTTCTCAATTTCACAAGCCAAATCCAATCCGCTATCCTATAGCAGTGGGGCTTGATCCGGAACCCCAGGTACTTGAGGCCATCCTCCAAATGATGATGTTGGAAGGGGAAATATTGATGGGAAATTCTGGCTTCTAGGGTGGATGTATTGGAGAGGGTGATGGTAGATTTGGAGTGATTTGCTTCCATGCCGGTAGCCAGGGAAAAAAGGATGAGGATGTCATGGAAGTTAGATGAGTCTTGATGGCTGCCATTAAGGAATATAAGGACATCTTCAACAAAAAGCAGATGTGTGAGATAACATTGTTCACTCATTTTCAACACACACACACACATATATATAAGTTGCTTTTGCTCATTATGAAAACTACTTTTGCTTGGCGAGGAGCCTGTCGTTTTAGGATGTAAGGAAACAAATTAATGTTCCAAGACTTATAGGCATCTTGCAGGAGTGAAATCTTCCCCCCCTACGAACCACCAATGGGTAATTGCAAGTGGCGTGGTTTTCTTTAAATAACAATAATGAGTCAACCTACATTAGCGAATAGTAGTCAATAATCACTATCCTCACTATTTGTTTGAAAATTAAATTATGATATGTTTCCACTATTAAAATAAAATATAATAATAAAATTAAACATAAATAGGCTAAAAAATAATATTATTTTTTATAATTATAATATTAAATTTAATTTTTAATATTATTTTACTAAAAAAAAAAATTTTTTAAATATAAAAAAAAAAAAAATGTCACAAAAATTAAAGTTTTTTTTTTTCTAAAATTAAAAAAAAATATTTTTTTATTATTATTAATAAATTCACACCATTATCTTGCTCCTTCCAAACCTGATTCTCAAGTACCATCAATAAACATTGAGTAATCATTAATTACTCAATTCTCTAACTAATATAACTAATATAACTAACTTCCATTTAATTTATTAAATAACTTATTTTTATGACCTTGGTCCTTAGTCAAATTTAGTCGTTGGTCTAGTTAGCCGTTGGAGGCTCTGCTAAAACTATTTAACATGCAAAGTTGGATCTGATTCTTTAACTTGTCCTGACGATGAACCACACTGGTTGGTTCGAAATGTGCCGACAAATGATATATCATGTGATTTACGCCAAAAAATCTCTCGTAAACTTGATTTTGTTCGCTTTCCCGATGTCGTCGTATTTTCAATGGTAAAAGAACATTACACCACTAACATTTCTTTGCTATTATTGTTCAGTAAAGCTTCGTGAGTTGGCAAATTTATAGAAAGGAGAGGAATGCTACAACAATTGGAAGCGGAAAAATTATGGAATTATTGAATTATGGAGTTGGCAAATTTACAAAAAGGAGAGGAATGCGGAAAGATTATGGAATTATTGACTTTCTTTTATCCTCATTTACCCTCGGTAATGATGAAATTTGCTTCTATACTCGCTTCTCGAGATTCTTTGTAGGCCTAAATATCTGTAGTTTAAGACTGACATCATAATTGAATCAACTAGAATTATTAACTTAGCCATTGACAACTTGTTACATTGGAATTGTTTTCTTTTTTAAATGTTAATGAGTTTGAACTATTCTCCAAAATTCATCCTGAGAGCCAAAGAAGGTCATGTAATTTTGAAAAAAATGAACACCGTAAAAATATAAATGATAATTGTTTCATGTTTGTACCATATTCAATTTTTTTCTCACATGAACATTTGGGTTGGCGAGCTAACATAGATGCTTTACATTTAATTGGGTGGAACAAAACCACTTTACATTTCATTTGCGACATATTGTCATTGGAATTTCCCTTGGGTTTCATATATATTATCTCACGTCCTTATTTATTTATTATGGAGTTGTCTATAATGCGACTTTTTGGAGATTCCGGTGATGGAATCCGGCGGAAGAAATGAAGTTAAATCTTGATTTTTAGCAGTTAAAATGGTTTTCTAACTGCATATTTGGATTCATCACCCTGGAAAACCCCTGGGAGCATATGATTGTGCAGAAACTAGCTATCAAACTTGGGATTCCAATAAATTGCTGCCGGATTTTGACCGGAAAAATCCGCCGGAAAAGCTTTCAAAAAGTCTCATTATAGACAACTGCTTTATTTATTACCAAGATTTGAACTTCGGATATCGTTATTTCACTTTCTTGTGTATGGTACCAATATTTGAATTTCCTATACAGTTATTTATTACACTAATCATCCATGAGAGAGAAGAATGTGCGGAAATTGAAAATAGAACAGTCGTATATATATAAAATAAATAACAAACCATTGAAAACATAATACTTGGGGGAAAATTTTTATGAAAAGAAACACCACATTTTAAAGCAGACTCAATGTATTATTCAGTGATGAAAATTTTTATGACAAGGAACACTACACTTTAAAGTAGCCTCAATACTTTAAAGTAGACTCAATGTATTATTCAGTGATCAAAATAAACTATAATATAGGGTTTTTGTGCTTTTTACAATAATGTTCTATAGTGGTTTAATTATGGAGAAAATTCTACATCATAACAATAAGCTAAAAAAATCATGTTGGCATTAGTAGGAGGGTAATATTGGGCCCCATGATAAAAAATGTTAAAATTTGCATGGGGATTGGGTACCTAAACCAATAACCAAGCATAATACTTGGCTTTATGGCAAGGGGTAGTAATAGCTATATCGAAAGGAATTAACTAGTTAATGGTTTTTGGTGACTCAATGATAATTATCAGACAAGTAAGGAAAGTCAAGGAAAATCTGAGCACTCCTAGCACTCCCATTTTGCAAAGGATAACACAATAAAGTATTTCGAGGAAATAATTTTATCATGTATATCGACACTTTAACACGATGGTTGATGCACTTGAAAACAAGGGAGAAACCTTGGAACAAGGTAAGTTGGAGCACAATCAAAGTCAAATATCCTATATACCTTTGTCATGACTTGTTGAATCAATTCTCTGTCAATAAATATGAGCAAAATGGTGTTAATGGTCGTGGATCAAATCATCATATAATTGTTCGCATCAACAATCTAAATCAACATTTAAGTTCCTCTGTGTCATTTAATCGCTTGCTCAAAGGGAGAGCAGATTGGAAACACACTCATGAATACGGTTGGACGATGGAGGACATTCGATTTGATAGGAACTACCTTTGGTTAATGCATGGTAGATATTGGAAGGAAATTTGGTGGCACATTGAATATTTTCGAGGTGAAACTTGGAGAAGGCAAGCAAATATGACAATAGCCTTGAAGAGGAAAGCATGCTATTTTAGATCCTAGTTAAACACACAAAATCTTCGTATCAACCATTGCTTAAAGGTATTAACAATGGTGAATTGTATCTCCAGTGCCTTAAAGAGGAAAGCATGTTATTTCAGATCTGAGTTAAACACAAAATCTATATATCAACCATTGCTAAAAGTAATTAACAATGGTGAACTATATAGCTAGTGCCATGGATTTGGTAGGTCAAAAATTAAATTCCCTTAAATGGTGACCTCGTAGCAGGAGAAAGGCAACCAATTGCAGAGTTGTTAAAAAAAAGATAGCAATGGTAATCAAATTTTAAGCATCAAGTAGAGTAGCAAAGAAGCTAAATGTGATTAGTACTGTCCTAAGTGTTTTGATGTGCAAGAAATATCTAATGGTGAAAAGCAACCTGAAATTCCTTGAATAGACATAGGAGAGGATAAATAATTTATTGGAAAGGTTGTTGAAGTCCATGGAGACCATAGAAATCATGAAGCGAAGGAGTGACATGGAAGATCAAGGGAGGGAGGTATGTTTTGTGCTTCTGGATAAAAAAACATGAGTTATTTGTTGACAAATCCTTAGAGCACCTTATTAGAGTTTCTTTAATTGTGTTTCTTTTTAACATGACAATTTCTTGTGGTTTCATAAAATTTGTGTTGTGAATGGATGAGATTTGGAAAATTAAATCATGTCATATCACCAAAAACTAAACAATTTCCATTGGTGAAAGTACCACAACAACGCAAGTTTTGCGAACACCGTGATCTTGCAACATAGTCTTGGAATTTTCATCTACATCTTGCACATCAGGAGCAAGAGGGTCCAAGGTTTGATATTAGACACCACTTCAATACAACTGTCACTTCAATTTTTTCCTTGCATTTCTATTCTTGACTTCCTGAGCTTTCTACGTTCTTTGCATCTGTCAGTGCTAGTAGTTTTTGACTTCTTGAGCTTTCGATGTTCTTTGCATCTATCGGTGCAATTACTAGCATATGTGAAATACTTATTTTGATAAGTCAAACTAACAATCCTTGGTCAATAGTCATTCAAAAGTTGAGGTTAGCATGAATGTGAAGGAATTATTCCACTGCCAACTGTAACTTAGACATCACATTTCTATTAGTCTTTTCTCTAAAAAAAGATTAGACGGTACATGCCACAAAATATTTATGAGGCTTTATATGAATGAGGGTTCAATGTATATAATCCCTCAGTTCAATTTGAATTTAAGCTTCTGTGATCCATATCATAATATATTAAAAAAATTTGGAAAAAGTGACATTAACCCAAATCTCATAGTTTTATTTACCGCAAAAATGACATTTGTTGTTTTGTGCGGGCTCATAATTTTTCTTATTGCGAAAGTGGAATTTGTAATTTTGTGTGCCCTCGTCATTTTGTGCATATAATTCTTCTCTTTTTCTTTTAGTGAAAATGGCACTTGTAATTTTGTGCGGCCTAGCTTCACAAGGCGACTTTTCGAAATGAGTCATCCCTTTGGCTACCTCGAGATTAGAACGGAAAATTATGTGCAATTATTATTTGGATTTAGTGCATTGTTAGACTATTCGTTTTTGAAGGACAAACTTTTTATGATGCTTATACAAATCAAACAGTGTTATGGCACTTGTCATTTTGTGCCAACAAAGTCAATGAAAAAACCTTTCACTGCAACGGTACCTTTCGATTTCATTTTTAATGCAACTTCCCAAGTCAACAAATAACGAGTCTGCTATAGGGCCTTTAATGCACCCCATAACTTCCATTAACCCATGGTTATAATGCACCCCATAACTTCCATTAACCCATACATAACCATGGATGGTTTGGCATGAATTCTATTTTTCTAGGCGACTCCATCGTTCCTACTCTGGCAGGCGTCCCAACTAGTTGTTGTAGTTAATGTAGATGGTAGACAAGACTGCTCAGAATCCCTTAGTTCAAATGTAGTTAATGAAGGTACACGTCCACTTGTTTGGTTTCAACGTCACTCGGGCGCTCGAGACTTCAAACTGAGCACTCGCACTCGAAAAGTTTGAAACAAAATTTTGAAATGAAATTATGTGTGGGATGTAGGGACTACCACCAAGCATTTCCACAAAACAACTCTGAAACAAAACCAGCAACTGAGCAAAACTAGAAATTGGCTCGAGGGCCAGAGGTGAGCCAACAACCCTTCCTTTAGGTAGTCAGGTAGCAAATAATGTTCATTTCACACTTGGCAGTAGTCACTGCATCCCACAAATAATTTCATTTCAATAAAAAAAAATCAAACTTTTAGAGCAAGAGTGCTCAGTTTGAAATCTTGAGTGCCGAGTGAAATTGAAACGAGACAAGTAAATGTACCTTCATTAACTACATCTGCACTAAGGGAGTTTAAGCAGTCTTGTCCACCATCTGCATTAACTACTACGAGTTGTGACACCTGACAGAGTAGGAACGATGAAGTCGCCTGGAAAACCATAATTCATGCCATACTATCCATGGTTATGTATGGGTTAATGGGCGCTATAGGATGCATTAAAGGCCCATAGCAGACCCGTTATTTGTTGTTGTTTCCCAAAGCAGAGCGTACACTTTGTGCATGAACATTCTCAAGAGTGGGCGTCGGCGTGCTTTCAAGTCATTGTAATGACAGTGACATAGGGTTGGTCCATGCGGAAAACAATTGCCATTGTCATTGTGGTGTTGTCGATGTTTTGGACTTTTATTGGAATCGAGTTAAAAAAAAAATTAACAAAAAAAATATGTTGATAAACCTCCAAAAACATCTAACAGATATACCACTGTTAGATGATGATTGAGAATGATCATATAGCAAAAAATGTAAAACTTAGTGATAAAAATACCTACCTAGAAACAATGTATATGGTAATCACTTCTGTATATGTAATTACTTTTGGCCATTTAATATTATTGTCTTTAGAATAGATCCATATCCACAAACAAAATGACAAAATATATAATAATGGATGAGAGTGGACAGACTAATTTCAAAATGACTAACTAGCCGCTTGAGTTGTTAAAGTTTGTTTAATGTGGTTAATGAAACTATCTTTTTTCTTTTCTATTTTCATTTTGAGGACCTTGCATTATGAGAAAGTGTGTTGGTTGTACAAGGGCATTGATTAGTTAGTTGAATGAATAAATTATTGGTTGAAAATTGATTAGTTAATTGCACAAATAAATTTTTAGGTTGTATTTTAATGAGGGTATATTTTTTTTTCAGAAAACAATAGATATTTCAAAATGATCGATTTTTTTGGAAATGTCGGTTACAATTGCCAAGCATTAGGATTTTGGGTGCCCAGGAGTTTTTAATGATTCTAAAAAAAACGATTCAGACATTCCCAAGATTAGATTTCTTGAAAAAAATATCATAGGATTCTGATGAGAATTTTTTCGTTTGGGAAAAATTGTGGCCTCATTAGAAAACGCCAATTTTTAGCTTGTTAGTTAAACAAGTCCTTACAGAGATGTTTATTCTCTTATTAAGAAAGAGATAGAAAGAGTTTCACTTTTGACATCTTCCACTATCTTCATGCTCCTTATAAAAATAGTCTCTTTGCAGTTTTGATGAAACGAGTTTCTTGAATCGATCCACTTGTAAAATAAGTTATAATGGAGGATTCATGGTGTGGTTTTCTTTTGTGTAAAATTTATCGTACCAACTTTTGATGGGTTCATCTTCCTATGTTTCTACAAATAAATAGATCTGTGTATGATCATGGGAATGCCAACAAATTTTTAAGCAACTTCACACTCAAGTGTGCTGAAGGAAATCAATCTTGCAAGCGATCAGTTTGCACATTTGAGAAGGCTTGATAAATATATGAAAGGATTGGAAGATGAAAAAGGAAATTTAAAGCTTAATTGTGAAGGGATAATTCGAATGCCATCAGTCAGATATCGCAGACAGTCAAACATCACAATTCTATTAATTTTTTCCCCAAAAACTCATCAATGGGTCCATGTGTTCTTTTAACTGCAAGGGAAAACATTTTATGACACTTATATGAACCAAAGTTAAATGCATATAATCATCTACCTACTTTCAAGGAGGAACTTTTATTTTGTGCGTGCTTTGTAAGATACAACGAGCAAAGTCTAAATGAAAAATCCTTTCATTGCAACAGTCCTTTTGGATTTCATTTTCTATATGTTTTACCGTAGTTTCTCCTAGAAGAGCATACAAAAATTTAGTGCTAACGTTATGAAGTACCAAGTCTTTCTACTAAAGCATCAAATTGTTTATTTCCAGTATAATTATGTTTTTAACATCACTACAATTCAAAAGTAATTTATTCAACAACTTCGTCCTTTAGTACAGGTCAATTGGAAGGAAATATTGGTTTTGTTGGCCACTAATATGATCTGGGTCCAATACTTAAACATTCACATCCTCTGTCGCTTTAGAATCTAAAAGCATTGACTCTAAAAATAAAGAAAGAAAGAAGTAAAATACTACCTCATCCAAATATGTTGAACTATTAAACAAAAATGATGTCTAACAAAGATAGTATCAATCAAAACCAACTCAAAGAAGTTTACAAAATAGATTGCTCCCATGGAAATGCTATATTGGAGAAACTGAACGATCTTTACAAAGAATATTAAATCAACATTAGGTAAACATAAAAAATGAATGTTTGCACACCTCAACACTTCCATAACACTCAATGAAGACCAAACACCATGTCCTAATGGAAAATGTCAAAATCATTGCAAAAACAAAAAAAGCACTATCACATAAAAAGGCTCAAGTAGGCTCTTGAAAACACCCCCATAATTTGAATAAGACTAGTGGCATTCAAATAAGTGGTAATTCACAAGTTGTCCTTCTTAATTGGTCACCCACTTTCCTTAATAGCCTTTTATCATGAAATACTTGGGTTGGGCATATAACTAGAGCATTGATCGAAGAGCTAGAGTAGTATGTCGGAGTTGCAGCAACAGGAATTGCGACAATGCTAGTTGTAGTAATGAAAAGTAAAGGAATTTGTGAGTTGCAATAGCTTCTTTAGTCATAGGTGAGTTGCAACAACCCAGATGAGTTGTAGCAATGGCATGGAGGAGACTTGCAAGACTTATTTGTCTTGGTCCAACGAGTTGCAACACCTATGTGTTAGCTAACACCACTTGTTGTGGGGCTGCAACTGGTGTTGTAGAAATGCGAAAGACTTGCATCTATTTAATTTTTCCCCAATCTAACAATGTTAGCAAGAAATATGATAATTTCACAACATAAAACATAAGAATAAGCGTGAAAGTTTTGAAAAGAGATTATTCATTCCTACACTAGAATTGGGTGATAATGGATAAAAAATGTATAAGAAAGGGATAGAAAGTGAAAGAATGGCATCAAAAAGGTTACATGTGATGTTGAAAATGTGCCAATTTGGGCACTCATCAATATTAAAGGATATGGAAGTATATGGATCCTTCGGATGTTGATCCATGGATCTTTTCCAATGATAATCATTTCCCCATTCCTGAAAATCCATTCAAGACCTAAACCAATACTTTGGAAAGGTTTGACCATGGCCTTCCATATAAAAACCTCGAATGACCAAGTTTAATTAGAGATATGATCCAGTCAATAATAGTGGTTGAAGATATGTATTTTTCGTACAAAACCTAAGCCCATGTACCATTTCCTTGAATAAGCTTCCACACAAAAAAAAAAAAAATCCAATGCTTTTGAGAACGAAGCTAGATTCTTCAATCCCCAACCTCCAAAAGCTTTTGGTATTACAATAGAGGACCAAAAAGACAAAAAAAAGGGTTCACTTTCCAATTTCCCCGCCCAAAGTAACCTGAGGGAAATTTGTTTTATTTATGTATGATTCCAATTGGAATCCAAGAGAGAGAATCCAAATAAACTATAATTGCCTCAAGGACTGCTCCACATAATACCAACCTTCATGCTTGAGATTTCCATTGATTAGACCAACTTCTGATCCTTTTTTCTATTTTAGCCAATAGCTAGGACCAATCAATGCTTTTATAATTATTTTGTTTTAAAATGAACCTTATATATTTAAATAGATGATCCAAGGTATCTCGTTGATTCCCTAAGATCCTAAAAACTCTTTCCTTACCAGTTGCATCTAGGTCATTTTGGTATAGGGAAGATTTTACAGGATTAATTTCCATTCCAGTAGCATATGAGAAAAGGCCCAAGATGTTTTTTATGACAATATAATTCTCAGGGTCTTTTTTAAGAAAGGTAAGTATGCCATCAAAAAATAGTAGGTGGGAAACATAGCAAGATGGAGAAGCCTTTATCCCAAATAAAGAGTTTCTTCTTTATGTGTCATGAATTGCTTTTCTCAATGCTTTCTCTACCATTAGAAAAGGAAAGGGGGAAAGTGAACATCCTTTCCTGAAACACCTTTCTGGAGCAAAAAAAATTGATGTTGATCTATTTATGAGGAGAAACTTTGATGTTGAGCTAATACAATTATATATATCCATTCAACAAATTTATAATGAAAAACCAAGTGTAGCAACAAAAGCTTGATATAAAGCCAACTCGCCTTGTCAAAGGCTTTCAAAAGGTCCACCTTGTATATTAATTCCTTTTTCTTTTTGGTATGAATGGAGTGAAGACATTTCTCTGCTAATCCTATGAATTCATGAATCTGCACCCTTCAATTAACCTGAATTTGTTCCGGGTGGATATTGGTGGCCACCTGCTTATTCCACCTAGATGCCCCAGTCAGATTCATATGTTTCCTTGTTCATTTCAACATTTACTATTGTAGGTTTTAACCCCACACAGAAATTACCCGCATACGAATTCTAAAACACGGAAAATAAACAAGCGAGAGCATAACACATAAAACACATATACACAGATATTTTCCCATGGATCCCAAAACCGGGATTACCAGCTTGATTTTTCATTATGTTCCTTTCAATGTTACAATACATATTTATACATGTTGAAGCATCCAATACCATGGACCGAAAACCATCGCGTCCAAAACCATGTGCAAAAAATCATGCACACCAACCAGAGTGTATTGCCCAATCCTAATATAGGGGTCAAAAAAAAGAATTTTTTCTGAGTTGTCGCTTTGTCTCTTTTTGGACCGGAGCCATAGAGTGGGGTTAGCCTAACACCTCAAACCCCTGTGACTCCCACGCTCTGACAAGTCGGCACAGACGAAGGGGGGGTCCCCGCCCTTCTACCCCGGTTAACATAACGTGGGGCTAGGTCGGTGGGAAAGAATATAACACAACCAACATTCTCCCACTTGTTGTTTTCTTTCCACAGGGGGCCATAAGAGAGCTTAGTCATTTATCCAGCCCTGCAATGCTCATTGTTTCGCTATACCAAGAGAAATTCTCAGAGCTCACATATTTTGTCAATACATCTATATTTCTTCAAAGTGTCCACCTTTACCAGCAACACCTTTTTGTCTTCTATCATATCCCTCACAAAGTGATACTGAACATCAATGTGCTTTGTCTTTGAATGATATGCAGGGTTCTTTGCCCAAAAATTTCACTTTGGCGATCACAATCTATCTTTATATATCCCTGTATTAACCCCATACTTGAACACAATCTCTGCAACCAAACTGCTTCCATGCTTGCATGAGTGGTTGCCATGTATTTTGCCTCTGTAGTTGATAGTGCCATTATAGATTGTTTCTTACTCATCCAACTAGCTACACCACCAAATAGGTTAAATACATACCCACTTACAGATCTTCTTTGATCCAGATCTCCATCCCAGCCTGCATCAACAAAGCCACCAATATCCAACACTTTGTCCAATCCTGGTCTTCCTTGGTGCACAAACCATAATCACTAGTGCCACACAAATACCTGAAAATATGCTTCACTACTGTCCAGTGCTCCTTCCCTAGTTTTGACATAAACCTGCTCAATACTCCCATTGCATGTGCAATGTATGGTCTAGTATAGACCATCGCATATATCAGGGTATCGCATGCACTTGCATATGGAACATGGGACATGTCCTCTTCCTCTTCTTGTGTCTTGGGACATTGTTCAACAGATAACTTTACACCTACAAGAATAGGAACCTTCACCAGTTTACTATCCTGCATATTAAACCTTTGCAATGTTGTCTCGACATACTTCCTCTGGTTTAACCAGAGCTTCCTCTTTTTCCAATCTCTTTTAATTTCCATTCCCAAAATATAGTTTGCAACACCAAGATCTTTCATGTCGAATTTGGAGGACAAATGGGTCATCAAATCCTGGATAATTTCTTTGTCATTTCCAACCAGCAACATATCATCCACATACAATATCAAATAAATAACATGGTCACCAATTAATTTAAAATACACACAGTGATATGCATTTCTTCTGGTGAAGCCAAGTCCCCATATAAATGTATCAAATTTTTGATACCACATCCTTGGTGATTGTCTTAACCCATAAAGAGACTTCTTTAACTTGCATACCAGTTCTTTCTTACCCTTCATCGCAAAGCCTTTAGGTTTCTTCATGTAGATATCCTCTTCCAGATCCTCGTGAAGAAATGTTGTCTTCACATCCATCTGTTCTACTTCAAAATCAAAAGCAGGAGCAACAGATAAAATTAATCTAATACAAGTTACCTTGGCAACAGGAGAAAAAATATCACCAAAATCAATTCCTGGCACCAAGGAATAACCTTTTGCTACCAACTAAGCCTTGTATTTCTCCACCTTTCCTTCTGCATTTGTCTTCTTCTTCAACACCCATTTGCTGCCAATGGGTTTCCTTCCAGCCGACAACTCCACCAGATCCCAAGCCTCATTTTTGTGCAAAGATGCCATTTCATCAACCATGGCCTCTTTCCATAGTTTTCCAACCTCTGAATCTACTACTTCCTTCACAATCCCGGGATCATCAATAGTAATAGATAAAGAAAAACTTGAAAAGAAAGTAGATGGACTATACCTTTTTGGCTACCTTCTTTCTCGAACTAATCTTCTCACACCTGGAGTTTGTGGCTCTTCATCTTCTGATTCCTCCTCTACTGTAGAGTATGATTCTTCCTCCTTTAGCTCAAACTCTATCTTCTTAGGTTCCTTTGGTTGGACTTCATGTTTAATAACATCTTTCACCTCTCTGAACACCACATCTCGACTATACACAACCTTCCTTGTTAGTAGGTTCCAAAGCTTCTAACCCTTTAAACCATCCTTATACCCAATAAAGATGCACTTTTCAGATTTACTATCCAACTTGGTTCATTTCTCCTTTGGAACATGTACATATGCATCACATCTAAATACCCTCAGATGTCCATACCTCTTGTGGAGTCTTATCCTCCAACGCTGATGAAGGTGATCTATTGACCAGGTAACATGCTGTCTCCACCACCTCTGCCCATAATTCTTGTCCTAACTCAGCACCACTAAGCATGCTTCTTGCCCTTTCCATCAACGTCTTGTTCATTCTTTCTGCAACTCCATTTTGTTGAGGTGTATATGGAGTAGTCTTATGCCATGCTATACCACACTGCTTACAAAATTCTTCAAATTCCTTACTGCAAAACTCTCCACCGTTATCTATCCTTAGCACCTTTATCTTCTTCTCTGTGTGGTTTTCCACCAGAGCCTTAAATTCTTTAAACCTATCAAAGACTTAAGATTTCTTATTAAGGAAATATATCCATGTATTTCTTGAGAAGTCATCTATAAATGACACATAGTACACAGACTTACCCAGTGATGGAACCTTCACAGGTCCAAACACATCACTGTGCACAAGCTCTAATATTTGTTTCGCCCTCTTACCACCAGAGGGGAAACTCACCCAGTTCTGCTTCCCATATACACAATTTTCACAGAAATCAAAATTCAGATAGCTATTACTCATACCTTCTACCATACCTTTACCATGAAGTATTTGAAGGCCCTTCTCTCCAATATGTCCAAGCCATTGATGCCACAACATGGTCTTCTCTCTAGAGACCACTAGATTTTCTGCTCCACTTGCAGGAACTAGAGAATTGTTGCACCCATCAACAACAGTTCTACCTTGTAGCTTGTATAGAGTTCCAATACGAACTCCCTACATCAATACCAGTGCTCCCTAAACCATCTTGCAGGTATCCTTCTCGAACACTTTTTTTACACCTGCATCATCCAACTTGCTTACAGAAATCAGATTTCTAGCCAATGTAGGAATATGTAGAACACCCAGAAGTGTTTTAACCCTTCCACCTTGCAACTTCAACTTTACTTTTCCGCGACCAATGATTCTAGCCTTCCTATCATCCCCTAAGAATACATCACCACCATTGTATTTCTCATACTCACAAAACCACTCTCTATGGCGAGTGAAGTGAAAGGATGCACCTGAGCCAATCAACCATGTCTCATGATCTACATGTGTACTTGAAGAAGCCAAGTACACATCCCCACCTTCATCTGAGGTGGTTTTTGCCTCTGCAGAAGGAGCATCATCAGATCCCTTTCCTTTATTAGAAGCTTTAGATTTACAGTCCCTTTTGTAGTGCCCTTCCTTTCCGCATTTATAGCACACCACCTTTATAGGTTTTCCTAGAGATTTAGATCTCCCACTCGATGATTTATTTTTGTTTCAGTTCTGGGACCGTCCTTGTACAGACAAGGCATCACCATTCTGGCTCTCCATATTTTTCCATCTCATCTCCTTCGTCATCAAGGATGAGACTATTTCATCAAACTGAAAGGCAGTTGCATTGCTACCTATTGCAATAACCAGACTATCCCACGAATCTGGTAGAGAACACAACAAACTAATGCACTTATCTTCATCTAAAATTTTGATATCAACAAATGATAACTGACTTATCACAGTATTAAACGCATTTAGATGCTCTGTCACTATGTCTCCATATTTCATCCTTAGGTTATACAACTTTTTCCATAGGAACAGTTTATTCACCAGAGACTCAGATTAGTATAAAGTCCCTAACTTGTCCCACAAAGCCTTCGTTTTAGCTTCCCCTGATACATTAAGCAATACTGAATCTGAGACACACAATCGTATTATTCTTTTTGCCTTCTGATCCAACTTATTCCATTCTTCATTGGACACTCTCATTGGTTTAGTACTTGGATCTGTCGCAATCCACTGATCTTTATCCACCAACAAATCCTCCATCTTGAGTTTCCATAACTGAAAACTCTGACCATTAAATTTCTCGACCTCTATCTTTCCACTACTTGCCATCTTCTTTCACCACTAGAATCAATCCCACAGATCTCCCATTGAACAGGGTCTACCACAGGCTCGAGCGAAACCCCTCAGCAGCAAAGGCGTCCCCTTGAAGCCAAAACAACTCTGATACCAAATGTAGGTTTTAACCCCGTACAGAAATTACCTGCATACAAATTCTAGAACACAGAAAATAAACAATGTGAGAGCATAACACATAAAACACATATATACAGATATTTTCTCCTGTATCCCAAAGCCGGGACTACTAGCTTGATTTTTCATTATGTTTCTTTCAATGTTACAATACATATTTATACATGTCGAAGTATCCAATACCATGGACTGAAAACCATTGCGTCCAAAACCATGTGTGAAAAATCATGCACAAAACCATAGGTAGGTCCACCCAACCTAATATAAGGTCCAAAAACAATATTTTTTGGGGCGCTGCCCCGGACCCCATAGAGTGGGGTTACCTACACCCCTCAAACCCACTACGACTTCCCCCACTACGCAATCGATGCAACGAAGAGGGGGCTTCGCCCCCCTTCTAACCCCCGGTTAACTACGTGGTCTAGTCGTGGAAAGAACCCTCTACGCAATTGGCGCAACGAAGGTGGGGCTCTGCCCCCCTTCTAACCCCCCGGTTAACTACGTGGGCTAGTCATGGAAAGAACATAACACAACTCAACAACTATTCTTAGTAGTTTTTTGGGTACTAAACTTCCAAAGCCGTTTTGATCCCCTAAATGAATTTTTTTGGGGGTTCATGGCAGGCCCATA
The DNA here is from genome assembly GCA_000404065.3 of Pinus taeda. Lineage (NCBI taxonomy): Eukaryota > Viridiplantae > Streptophyta > Pinopsida > Pinales > Pinaceae > Pinus > Pinus taeda. The sequence continues at coordinate 13,833 of APFE030432826.1, read as the reverse complement.
GCCTTAGGCAGGGGCCCATGACAAAACTTGTAGTCCTTAGCGAGACATTTCCAACAAGTTATTGTACACGCTAAACAAAGATAATATGACAAAGTTACGACCCCAGGAAGTTGGCTTCCCAACTAACCCCAATGGGGCCCACAAACTCTTGGTGTTACATATCCTAGTGTTAGGGTTTTGGTTGTTTAGGGTTTTCTCATGTTTTCCAATAATAAATGGGCCCTTGAGCCTCATTGTAACATTGTTCAGAGGCATGTAGCGACCACATCTCTTCTCAGGGATACGCTACCATCACCCAAGCTATCTTATTTCCATTCTGTTTGTAAGCGTAGTTCAATATTTTTCTATTAAATAAATGAAGTGTTTTTTTGTTGCATCTTAGTGTTTATGACTATATCTGTAAGTTTTTTCGTTCCTGGGTAAGTTTGGATCAGTGGTATCAGAGCAGTTTTCTCTTTCTCTATTTTTCTTTTCATGTCCCCAACGAAGTCAGGGTATAAGGAGTTAGGGCTTGATTTGGTTGAACCATTGCAATATCAACCTTGCAAAACCTAATGACCTCCCATGGTGGAAGAAAATAAAGACGAGGGGGTAGGAGATCCTTTCAAAATGTTGCTCGAGGAATCCCTCGAGCGACAAAGGGGCGCGATGCTAGATAAATTTTCCAAGATCCTTCGACAACTACCCATAGGTGATGCATCTTCATCCAACAGCCACTTCGGAAGCGCCACCCCTTTTAAGGTACAAGTTAACTTCAATATTCCCATATTCATAGGCCTGATAGATGCAGATGTCATAGATAAATGGTTAAATCTGTTGAAGGATATTTTTCAATTCATGACTTTTCCAATCAAGAAAATATTACTTTTGCACTTCTCAAAGCCACCCCACACATCAAGGAATAGTGGGAAACCTACTGTAAACAAAAGGATGAGAGTGAACCCTCGTAGTTTTCAGCCGCACCCACTTGGAATTCTTTCTAAGACTCCACTAAGGAGTAAAATTACCCTAACGGGAGCTATAAAGACAAATACATAAAGTGGACTATTCTATGACAGGGAAGGGACCAAGATGTGCCAAAGTTCACAAATATTTTCCATACCCTTCACATGAAGTTGGGTATCAAGGATACTAAGTGGCATTTGGTGCTCAAGTACCATGACTATCTACACAAGTACATCTAGGATGAGATGGTGTTCCTGGACATTTCCTCGCTTGGCATAGCGTATCAATATGCTGTCAAGATTGAGTAGAAGTTTAAATAGAAGAAGCAGGACTTTGGATCTTTAAATCCAAAGCAAGGAAAAGGCACCCCCAAACCACAGAACAAAGGACCAAGCCAAGCCGGAGCTACCCAGCAAAGCCCGCCAATGCTGCAAGCAAAGAACAATGCCATGAAGATGAAGAAGGAAACATGAAAATGGTGTGAGTTCCATAAGAGCTCCACTCACAATACAAGTGAGTGTCGGACCAAGCAGTCACTGGTGGCCAAGCCAAAGGCTTCCGAATCAGATGCAGGTTCAACTTTGAATTAGAACCTGATAAGGGAAATGACAAAGGGAAACATATCATTGATGCAAAGCTTAATTCCATCATGGCCACCACCAAGATCCAGAAGTTTGAGCCTGAAGATCCAGAGGAGGGGGAACGCCTCTTCCACTCACAGATGTGGGTGAAGGGTTCTCTGTTGCAATTCATTGTCGACAATGGGAACCAAAAGAACATCATTTTAGCAGAGGTAATGAAGCATTTGGGCCTAAAGAATACAACACATCCATAGTCTTACACCATCAGTGGCTTCACCAGGGATGAGATCTTCACGTCAGCTAGCAGTGTCGCCTTCCCTACAGTATGATGCCCTTCACGGATGAGATACTGTGTGACATTTCTCCTCTTGAAGTTTGTGATGTATTGTTATGAAAACTATACTTGTGGAAGCAACATGTTGTATATGACTCTAGACCTCGTTCTGTATTACTTTGGCTAATAAGTTGTATAGGATACTGGACTTAGCCCCCCCTACCACCATCTCTTTGATCACTGCAAATCAATGCAGTAAGATCATTTCCTAGACCAAGAAATTTGTTTTCCTTATGTTTCGCCCCCAGGGAAAGAAGAAGGTTGTGGCCACAGATTCCAGGTAGGGTTCCTCTACACAGCAACACCAGATTGACAAGGTCATGGAGGAGTACAAGGATATATTCGCCTCACCCGCAGGGGTACCTCTATACTGTCAGGTCAAGCACTCCATTGATCTGACCCTGAGCACACCGTTGCCCAATGGACTGATTTATCGATGCTTTATTCTGGAGAACGATGAGATCAAGAGGTAGATTCAGGAACTATTGTAGAAAGGGCACATCAAGCCAAGCTCATCACCTTGTGGGAGCCTGATTGTATTGGTATAGAAGAAGGATGGGACCTAGAGGCTCTGTATTGACTATCAGACGTTGAACAAGATCATTATCCAAAATAGGTACCTAATATCGTGGATTAATGATCTTCTGAACCAGCTCAAAGGGGCCAAATATTTCAGCAAGATTGACTTGAAATCAGGTTATCACCATGTGCCTATCGAACCCTCTGATGTGTGGAAGATTGCCTTCAAATCCAAGAAGGGCCTTTTCAAATAGTTCGTCATTATGTTTGGATTAAAGAATGCCCCTGCAACCTTCATGAGACTAATGGAATACATCTTGTGACACTTCAACAATGCATTGATGGTGGTGCATTTAGATGACATCTTGATCTTCAACCAGAGTTGGGAAGAGAACCTCTACCATATTCGACATGTCCTTCAAACCCTGTGACAACACAATTTGTGTGCTAACTTGGAGAAATGCACCTTTGGCTTAACCCAGGTTCAATATCTTGGATAAATCATCGATGAGCAGGGTGTACATGTGGACCCATCCAAGATACAAGTCATTCAGGATTGGCCAGCTCCAACTAGTCTAACATAGCTTAGCAGATTTTTAGGTCTTTCCAATTTATACTGTAGGTTCTTGTTGGGGTTCTCTCATATCACTTGGACTTCAAGTCAAGTCACCAAGGGCAGAGCAAAAGCAAAACGTTTTGGTCGAAACCCCAAAAAAATCATTCTTCGAGTTGAAGAATCACCTCTATTATGCACCAATGGTCACATTACCAAACCTGCAAGAACCATTTGAGATTGAGATAGATGCCTCTGACTATGTTATTGGTGTAGTTCTTACTCAACATGGGCATCCCGTGGCTTACCACAGTGAGACACTTTCAAACACAGTCTGAAAGTACCCCACTTATGACAAACAAGTGTATTCCATTGTTCAGTCCTACTGTCAATGGAAGAATTACATTCAGGGGAAGGAAATGGTCATCCACACAGAACACCGACCTCTACAGTTCATACAGACACAAGGGAAGTTGCAGAACAATTGCCATCATAAATGGTCCACTTATATGCAACAATTCCATTTGAACATTAAGTAGAGTAAGGGCAGCACCAATAACATCGTTGATTGCCTTAGCCGACCACCGGTCATGGTGCTAATCACTATGCTTGACTCCTGTGGGCACGAGACATCGGGGTGGTCGCATCTTCACAAGAGCGATCTAGAATTCATAAGCATATACTAGAAACTCCTAGAAGGGAAGCAAGTTACAAATTTTCACCTTCAGGATGCACTGTTATGCCACTTGGGACACATTTGTATTCCTTCAAGTGAGTGTCCCAAGATGATTTGGGAGGCACACTACAGTTGGGTTGCTGGACATTTCAGAGTAGAGAAAATAATGGTGGTATTGTAAAAGTATTTTTATTGGATGAAACTTCATCAAGATGTTGGGAAGTACATTAGATCCTGCACCACCACCTCCATTGCCAAACCAACCATCACTAAGTAAGGCTTGTATACTCCTCTACCTACTCCTCTTCCACCTTGGGAATTTGTCTCCATGGATTACATGTATGGACTTCCTTCTATTAAGCATGAAAATGATTGTGTTTTTGTGGTCGTCAACATATTCTCTAAGATGGCCATCATAGTAGACTGCAAGAAGAGTATCATAGTAGAGGCCACTGCTAAGCTCTTTGTTGAGCGAGTGTGGGTACATTTTGGGATCCCACAATCCATTGTCTAAGATCAAGACAACAGATTCATGAGTGCAATTTGGTCAAGTCTCTGGTTGATGCTGGATACAAAACTTACTAATTCCACGGCTTTCCATCCCCAAACTGATGGAAAAACAGAGGTTGTCAAGAGGATGATCGTACACATTATACGCATGTACAACTCGAAGCATCCACGCACGTGGGATGAAAGTCTCCCCTATGTCCAACACAGCTACAACAGAGCTCTCCACAACTCAATATGCCACAACCCCTTTCAGGTAGGGTTGGGATTTCAACCATTATGCACCATTGATGTGGCCATACCATTTGCAACCACTCAGGTAGATTCGACTCACATTCAGTTTGAAGCTGAAAGGGCCAACAACTTCATTAAGTGAATTCAACACATCCACCAATAGGTCCATGATATATTGGACAGAGCCAATGCCAAGTACAAGTATCGCAGTGATCAATATTGAGTGTCACACAAGTTCCAGGTGGGTGACAAATTTTGGCTATATTTGTAGAAGAAGAGCCTTGTTGGACCCCACTGCAAGCTTTTCCCGCTACGATATGGGTCATACACCATAACGAAGGTCTTTAGTGACAATGTCTTCAAGCTCAACATCCCATCATTCCTTGATCTTCACCCAGTGTTCAATGTAGATCGCCTTTAGCCATACTTTCCACCATTGTTGGACACATCTGACATTACAGAACAACTCACATCAACAGAGCTCAACTCGGACTGCATGGAACAAGCCACAATTGATCAGATCATGGACACATAGGTCAATAACACTCGCCAACAGAGGATATAGTTATATAGAGTTGTCAAAGCAGGCCAACTCCTTCACTAGGGCAAGTGGTTCACAAGGGACTAGGTTCAACATAAATTTCCTCACCTCATGGAGGCTTTATACACAATGGTGGCCATTACTTCCTAAGGGGGAGGAATGATCCAGGTGGATATTGGTGACCACCTGCCTTTTCCACCTAGAACCCCCAGCCAGTTTTGTATCTTTGCTTGTTCATTTCAACATTTACTATTTTTAGCAGTTTTTTGGGTCCTAAACTTCTGGAGCAGTTTTGACCCCCTAAATGGTGTTTTTTTGGGGTCTATGGCAAGCCCATGGCCATAGGAAAGGGTTTGTAGCAAAACCTATAGTACTCGGTGAGAACTTTCCAACAAGGTATCCTACACGCCAGATAAAGATAATATGACCAAGTTGTGACCCCAAGAAGTTGGTTGCCCAGCTGACCCCAACGAGGCCCACAAGCTCTTGGTGTTACATCTCTTGGGGTTAGGGTTTTGGTTGTTTATGGATTTCTCATGTTTTTCAATAATAAATAGGCCCTTGAGCCTCATTGTAACACAGTTCAAAGGCATGTATCTACCACATCTCTTCTCAAAGATAAGCTACCATTGCCCGAGCTATCTTATTTCCATTATGTTGTAAGCATAGTTCAATATTTTTCTGTTAATGGAATTAAGTGGTTTTCTGTTGCATATCAGTGTTTATGATTATATCTGTAAGTTGTTGTGGCCTTGTGTAAGTTCAGATCAGAATTTTTTAGGAGAAATATGATCCAATAAGACTTTTGAGAGTCCGCCAACATTATTTTCGAAATGATTTTATAAATGGATTTTCTAGTGAAATGGGCCTAAAATGATAAATATAGTGTTGGGTCGCCAAATTATCGCATTTTTCACCATCCTAAACAACCAATTTTAGCCATTTCACCACATTTCTTTTCCCATATATTACTCGTCTTAATTTTTTTCTTCGTGAATGTACCACATTAAACTTACAATGTTAAAGTAGTTAATTAACTTTAGCTTCCTTTATTTTTGACAAATTATAAAGTATTATTGTTGGTTTTGCGGATGATGGTTTTCCTAGTGTTGTTCCAGTGGTTCTTATGCAGTAACATTAACATCCTCTGATGTTAACATACTTATGCAAGTCTAGGATAAATTGTGGATCATGTGCTTCATTTCTAGGGATGTTGGCATGGATTTATGTTATCCAAGTCATACCTAGGTCAACTCCATTAAGTTCCAAATCACAGCAGGAATGTACCACTTGTTGTGTTTCTTTGTGAATGTACCACATTAAGCTTACAAAGTCAAAGTGATTAATTATCATTATTTTCCTTTATTTTTGACGAATTATAAAGGATTATTGTTGGTTTTGCTGATGATGTTTTTCCTAGTGTGGTTCAAGTGGTTCTTATGCAGTAACAACAACATCCTTTAACGTTAGCATACTTACGCAGGCCCAGGAGAAATTATGGAACACGGGCTTCATTCCTAGGGATGTTGACATGGATTTTTGTTGTCCAAGTCATACCTAGGTCAACTCCATTAAGTTCCAACTCATGATCTGCAGGTCAAACAACTCACACAAGGAAGAATCAAGTGACTAAATTCAGACGCGATTTGTGGACTAATGAAGATGGATCTGGAAAATTTGTGACATGGGTTTTTTCTGAGAACATCCCCAATTAGGTGAAACGCAAGTGGTTTCTCCAAAAATTTCATGGATTGGGTGCTACATGTAGTTCTTTCAGGAACATCTTTTTTATTGCAATCGTTGACAAACTGTGTCCCAAACAGAGCAACCATATTAGTAAATGTAAAAGAGATAGCTTATTCTGAGATGATTCTATGATAAATCAAATTATTATAATCAGATATTGAGTTATTTTCCAAATAATATCCCCTAGAAACACATAGAGTCAATATTTTATAATATTTCCATAACTATGAAAACCAATATTTGAGGGGATTTGCTCCAATTTGTCCCTTTATCTCTTTGTATAAAATGCATGGGTAGAGAACAGGTTGGAGGTGAAGAGAGTTAGGATAGGGTTGGATTGGAATCATAACTCTTGTAAGAATACATCTTGTAACTTCATTTCCAACGCTAATGCAATCTCTACAAGTTTGTGGCTTACCTCTATGTTACTATTTCATGAGTTGTGAATCACCAACCCCCTGCTAAGGAGGAAGGGCTTTCCTCTTCAGCAAGGGTTGGTGTGTTAGTAGAGGTAGATAGTTGTTTCATATTAATTTATTATTTACAAGTTATGTTAATTCAATTTATATTACAATTTCAATTATCATTATTACAAATTCTTGTTGATACATTGTTGCTACTGTTGGTTAATTTAACTTGTAGAATATTGATATAGATTGTTTGTTTGTCAGCATGGTTACTCTAGGATTGATCCTCACTAATTGAGTGTTTATCATTGTTCGATTTATACTATTGTGATATTGGATTGATGTTGGTTGAATGAATGGTTGTGCGAGGGTGTGATTAAATGATGGTGTGCAACCTAAGAGTTGATTTAAGGAATGTTCTTCCTATTTCTTGTGAGAGTGGTGTTGATGAATGAGTATTATTTCATTTCTGCAAGTGTGATTTCATTTCCAACATTGTGTGCGGAGTATTATTTCTATGCAAGCTAGGGTTTGACAATGTGGTGTGTGTGAATTTATTTTCATTCACGTAAGTGTGAAGAGTGATAACTTTGATTTGATTGTGTGCCAATTCTTGTAGAAAAAATCTTAGCATTAGGAATTATCCAATGTCAGTTAGTGATTGTTTCCTGTATATACTTTTCACAATAACCTTGAAGTAAAAATACCTATCCAAATTGACAATTTATGTATGAGTAGGATTGGTTGTTATTAATTAAAAAGATGATTACTTCACCCAATATTTTGTAAAATAAATATATACTATCTTAAATAAAAGTGTTGCAACATTTTCTAATTTCAACACTTAGTTCTTAACCATTTTTGAAGTTAGGACTCCCTAAGATTTAGCTATTTCACCCCCAAACACAATTGCTACTTCCTAAAGCTTAACTAAATCAACTTCTTTTGGATATGAGCTGCTGCAACTTCTTACGTAGCAACACCACCATGTTTATTGGTGTTACTTCTACCACTATCATCATTGAAAAATGTATCACCAACATCATCGGATTGATCACCATTAATTGATGTTTGTGTATACATCAAACGCTCATGTGGTAAGTCTTTTTAGATATGATTCACTCTTGATTCCTCATTATTCTATAAAGTGACTATGATTGTTGATTGGTTGATCCTTCTCCACATTACCTAATCAAAATCTCCCACAGAGTTAGTTTAGGGGGGTGGTTTTGTTACTGCCATGCTCAGTAATTCCTATCCATAAGATTAAAATGATGTAGGGAATTAGGGGTTGTAATAAGAGATAATGCAACTATCAGGTGAATAAAAATATAAGTTTATTTGCTTTAGAAGCTCTTATCCAAGAAATATTTCCAAGTTCCTCTAAAAGGTATTGTTAAAAATCCTCCTATGGTGGACCACTCTTGTAAAACCTCAACAGGCTTTTACAAGAACTCTAACATGACCACTAGAGGGGCCTTTTAGTTATTATCCAAGATACTTCATTCCAATACACATTAAATAGCTAATATTTAAGACTATTTTGAATGGATGGGCTAAACTTGAATAATGAATTATGTGCCTAACAAATCTAAAATACTCTCGTACCACCTGACTTCCTTACACTCTAAAAACTGCCAATGAAAAATACACATTTTTTCAAATCTCTTTAGTGGTAAACATCTATAGATTATTCACATAAAGAAAGAAAAAGAATAGGAAACAGAAAGGTCAGGAAGTACAAGTAAACTCGTCAGGGTACTGAATAGGCCTGTTGGAAGCAAAGCTATGTTGGGTAAGAGAGATGAAAAACACGCATTGGAACACATGTAACTCATTCCAAGTGAAGGACTGAGTCACATTATAAAACAATTTTCATTCAATTTAAAGCTAGGAAGAATAAACCTTATATATGGACTTTCGAAGAATGGCTTTAAGTTCCTTCAAGTATTATGCTTTCAAGTTTTATCTTTTAGAAAATAAAGAGGTTTTCATGGAAGTGAGGACCCTTAGCGTAGGTAAGTTATAACTTTTCCCATATAAGGGGACTCATTTTATACACTTGGATAATGATAAAACTTTGAGAAACAGAGACAGAGATAATTGGTTCATCCTGGGAATGTATCTTTTTGCCATACTTTTTTCCCTATTTATATCCTCTTTTCATCCATATTTAATGCCACGAAATTCAACATGATTATGTCACTTTTATTATAATGAGGTTTTTGTGGGTGTTGAATTATTGACTCATGTTGCTCATGAGATGTTTTGTATAATTTTTTTATGGTAAGGAAACTATTTAGTTTGGGGGAAGGGAGCACTGCTACAATATATGGGATGACAAAAATGAATCTTACAGTGGTTCAGTAGTACTCTTTCATTAATTTTGCATAGCTTCATCCTTTCATTTTACAAATAAAAAAAAGAAAGCCGATTGTTGGACAACAATGGAAATAATAATTCACCCCCTTCAAAATCTTCAACAACCATGTTACAATGATGCAGTTACTCCATAGATGTTGTTACCCCTCAGGTGTTGTTACTCCATAAGTATTTTTATAGGATGACCAATAATATGTATTTATAAATAGCCTTCATCATATATTAGTGCTTAGATTTGGATAATCACAACAACATCTTAGTTTTAAATTCAGATTTCCTTTATCAACATGCCTGGAAACATCAAAATCTTTAGGTAAAACCTGAGGTAAAATTCAGTTCGAAACTCTTTGATTGTTAAAAATTTAGGGGATAATGATAAGAGACTACTGTGAGCTTAGCATTTCATTTTGTATCATCTTGTTTCTATTTTTCATATCCATTTCAATCCTCATCTCTGACCAACCCATTAGTATCCATCACTCAACAAACAAGATTCAATTCTTTCTCAACATTTGTATAAGTCCTATTTACTTACATCCATTATTTCAGTCCCCAACATGGATCTTCATAGTTTATTGTGTCCTCCTTGTTTTCTTTCTCTACATTTGTTGGGCCCAATCATATTACCAATCAATCATTCAAGGTTGTGTCTCCCATCAACATAGGAATTTTATTCCTAGCATGTTTTCTGAGTATCAAAAATTTGTAATTTTATGGTCCGACTTTTAACTACAAGTCTGCAAATGCGCTTATGGACAATGTTTTCTAAAGGCTGATCCAAATGGATATTAGTGTCCACCTACCTATTCCACATAGAATTCTAAACAGTTTCATCTATTTCCTTGTTTATTGCAGCATTTATTATTTTTTAGCAATTTTTCAGGTCCTGAACTTTCGGACTAGTTTTGACCCCCTAAACGACGTTTTTTTAAGGTTCGCAGTAGGTCCATATCCATAGGAAAGGGTATGTTGCAAATCCTATAGTAGTCATAGATATTTTTCCAACAAGATATCGTATGCACCAAACGAAGATAATATGAACAAGTTACGACCTCAGGAAGTTGGCTACCCAACTAACCCCAACGAGGTCCACAAACTCTTGGTGTTCCATCTCTTGGGGTTAGGGTTTTGATTGTTTAGGGTTTTACCTTATTGTTAAATAAATATTCCCTTTAGCCTCATTGTAACACAATTCAGAGGCATGTATCCACCACATATCTTCTCAAAGATAAGCTACCATCGTCCGAGCTAGTTTATTTCCATTCGGTTTGTAAGCATATTTCAATATTTGATATTAATGAAATGAGGTTTTATTTTTGTTGCATCTTATTATTTATGGTTATATATTTCATTTTTTTCTTTCCTTTTTAAGTTTATATCAAAGGCTCACTTGATTCATGACTTGTTTTGGCATCCCCACAAGATGCAATTGATGTAACAACAATGGGTGAAAGCATGGAGCTGAGTTGCACTTTTTGGCAAACGTGGGCGCATTTGGGTGGAAAACAATGGCTTGATCGAGTTCCTTGCACACTGAAAAGGTAGATATATCAAGGGTTAAAAACTAACCCTTGATTGTGCTATAACGATCGATCAAGCTATAACGCTTGATCGAGCCCTTTTTTTAATATACACTGCTCCTGCAGTCTGGTCATGCCATTTGCACATACCGCGAGAGCTTGACCAAGAGTTCAATATTTTTTTGACCGAGATTATTGGAGCTTGATCAAGCAATGGAGCATTCAAACTAATCTCGCCAACCACCCCGCCAACACCGCAGAGGCTTAAACGAAGGTAGGTACTCTATCCTTTGTCTTTTTATTTTTTTGCAAAATGTAATAAATTAATTAAAAAAATAACCATGTAAAAAAATTATGAGAACAAATTAATTAAAAAAGCCTCATACAAAAACTACGAAAACCACAAAAACCCCAATTAACTAATTTAAAAAATTGTCATATAATTTCATACAAAGTTACATATGTTAATTACAATACTAAACAATATCCAGTGCAACTATAAATAATTCCAATCACAAAATTATATTATATGAAATTTAAAGTATTACAATATGAGTTTTCAACTTAATATTGGTTGGACTACAATTTGAAAGAGTATTAAAATACCCAATGATCAAATTGCAAAGTTAAACAATCCTTCTACCAAGAGATCACAAGATGAAGAATGAAGAGAAACACACTTCATTGCTTGAGAAAATGGGCTATACATGAGCCTAATTTATAGGAACAATAGAGGCTTCTAGCGATAGCTAGAAGATAAGACCGATGAATCAATAGATAAGGCTAAGACTGACAACACAGTTGATAAGATCACTACGTAGGCTTACAAGTTTCAATATTTATTGGAAGCCTAACACCCCCACATAAGCGAAACATAGGGAGGAGAATAAAGAAAAAAAGAGCTTAAAGAATGGGTCCCAACAACTAGGCCTTTTTAGGTACCCATTTACAACATTTCATAAGAAGGAAAGGAAATGAAGAGATAAAGGAAGGAGGACTCAAGATGACCCCCCAAGGAAAAACTTCCTTTACTCCAAGCATATGTCATAACTGAAGAAACCTTGGTGATTCCAAGGACTTTGTAAAAATATCTCCTATTTGTTCTTCAATGGGTGCATATTCCAAGATAAGAACACCATCTTCAATAAGTTGGTGAATGAAGCGCATATGAATCTCAATGTGTTTTATCCTTTGAAGCTCCACGAGATTTCTATAATTTTGTATTGCACTTTGATTATCACATCATAAGAGAGTAGGTTGATCCTACTGAATGCCAAACTCAAGAAATAATTGTCGCAACCAAATAACTTCTTGACTTGAGAGAACTGCAACTTTATACTCAGCTTATGTCGTAGATAATGCAATTGTTGATTGTTTCTTACAGGACCAAGCAATAGGATCACATCCAAGACAAAATCAAAACCCATAGGTGGATTTTCAATCATCCACTGATCCAATCCAGTCAGAATCAATGAAACCTACAAGCTCAGGAGAACCAACAGTATACTGAATGCCAAAATTAGAAGTTCCTTGAACATATATGAGAATATGCTTTGCAACTTTCCACTGACACTGATGAGGATCCTGAGAAAATCTAGATACCAACCCAACTGCATAGGTAATGTCAATTCGGGTGTGTTTTAAATAAAGTAGATTGCCAACAAATTTATGATACAATGTAGGAACAACCACCCTCGGAGTGGTGCACCTAGCAATAAGAATAACACCTAAATGAAAAAAAGTAGGTGAAGGCTTACAATTAGCCATGCCAAAATGCTGGAGTAAATCAAGATCATATTTCTATTGGAAGATGGTGATTCCAGGTAGAAGACCAAGATATGTCATAGAAAATTGTCCCATCAATGCTTCCTTAACATTCTGAATCATAGATGAAGAACTTCATGTGAGGATCAGGTCATCCACATACAAAACTAGAATCAATAAATTATAGCCCTATCTCTTAGTGTAGATTGTTGGATCAGAGTGACAAAAATTGAACCCTAAGGAAAGAATAAAACTATCCATCTTCTCATACCAATATCTAGGAGCTTGTTTGAGACCATAAAAAGATTTCCTAATCTCACAAACAAGTGAAGGATCCAGCACAAAAACAGGAGGTTTCTCCATATAAATTTCCTCATGTAGATTACCATGTAGAAAAGCACTCTTAACATCCATCTGGAAAACTGACCAGCCTTGTGAGGCTGCAAGAGAAAGAGCAAGATGAATATAATCCTTATTGGCAATAGGAGCGAAACTTTCAGAATAGTCAATTGCTTCAACCTGTGAATTTTGGGTTGTGTTATATTCTTTCCATGACTATCTCACATAGTTAACCAGGGGGTTAGAATGGGGGCGGAGCCCCCCTTCGTTGCATCGATTGCATAGCGGGGGGAGTCACAAGGGGTTTGGGGGGTGCAGGTAACCCCACTCTATGGGGTCCAGGGCAGCGCCCCATAAAATTTTTGTTTTGGACCCTATGTTAGGTTGGGCAGACGTACCTATGGTTTTGTGCATGATTTTCGCACATGGTTTTGGACGCGATGGTTTTCAGTCCATGGTTTTGGATGCGACGGTTTTCAGTCCATGGTATTGGTTGCTTCGGCATGTATAAATATGTATTGTAACATTGAAAGGAAAATAATAAAAAATCAAGCTGGTAGTCCCGGTTTTTGGATCCAGTGAAAAAACTCTGTGTATATGTGTTTTATGTGTTATGCTCTCACATTGTTTATTTTCTATGTTTTAGAATTCATATGCAGGTGATTGTTTTACGGGGTTAAAACCTACATTTGGTATCGGAGTTGTTTTGGCTTCAAGGGGACGCCTTTGTTGCTGAGGGGTTTTGCTCGGGCCTGTGGTAGACCCTGTTCAGTGGGAGATCTGTG